>CM052134.1:2669441-2698470 GCA_028454255.1 Halictus ligatus
TAGCGTTCTGCCCTAGTCGTCCTGGAATTTCCCTACCAAAGCTCGGGAAGAGATAATTTCCTTGGTAGGGATAACTAGGGGACGAATCACCAGTTTGGGGCGTAATCCAAAAACTGTGCAACGCCTACAGATTCCGTGGTTTCATTTTCTCACGGAGCCTCGGAGGATGCTGCACAAAGATTCCTTGTTTCAAGGATCTTTCCCCGAAACTGGTATCGCCTTTCCGCTGAGTGTGGGCCTACGATGCGTCAATTGTCATTGAGTGGGGTACAGCTTGTCTGCTTTTCGGTCAAGCACTACCAATAAAGAACTCAAAAATGACAGTGTTCCACTCGATCGCAGCGCAGACCCAGACACGATGTCTAGACAATTCTAGACAGTATTTGTTCGAATTTTTCCGGGTTTTCCATTTTTTACAACTAGAGTTTGCAACTACAAAATTGGAAAAAAATAAAATACGTATCATTACAATTAATATTATTCTTAATTTATATTAATTGGAGATTTTGTACACAAGATTTACATGTTAGTTATATATTTCATATAAAACAATTAAGCTGTATGTTCTAATCCTGGTTAAAAAAGTAATGTGCGTTCAGTTTTATGCTAAAAGACGGCCCGGTTCTGTTCCAGGAAAGACGACACGGTTCCGTGTCATGCTAAAAGACGGACCGGTTCTGTTCCAGGAAAGACGGACCGGTTCTGTGCCATGCTGAAAACGACAATGTCACGAAAGTGGGAACACCGAAATCCTGGGCGTGAGCACTCTCCTATCCTCTCTGCTGGAATACCGATGGTAATGCGGAAACAGATATATTCTATCTATATCATTTTGTAACAGAATTATATTTATGTTTTGTAAAATTAAGAAATTTTTAATTAAACTTACGCTTACTATTCGTAATCATTAATTTATTTATTATTCTTCATTGTTCCTCATTATTCCTTTACTTTATGCGATGTAACTGATGTAACTCGCAATTTTGTTTTAATGTCATTAATATAGAACATATAGGTTATGCCTCTGTAATTTGAGCAAAGAACAGTTATGCTCTCCGACAATTAAAAGCGATCACAAAAATCACGAATCACTGTGAAAAATCATCGCGATCGAGAACGAACGTAATCGGATCACGAGTGATTCAAAAGTAGCAGTTCACGTCTTTCCTACTGTTATTCACGTCCGCACCTACCGACGCAAGTCACGAAAACACCCGAAAATGGTCGGGGTATATAATGAAAATATTGAAATATATATGACATATATGATATAAATGTATGGATATGAACCTACAAGAGAAGTCATGAACTCTGAAGCTTTATTCTTAGAATAGTTCCAAAAAGACAATCTTGGCTTGAAGTACGTTGTCGTACGTGGAAGCTAGTATAAGTCTATGTATATTGTTTGTATGACTCTCCTTGACCATATGAACTCCTCTTTCCAGACTATTATTAGATCAGCTCAAAATTAAACCACCTTTGAAGTATACTTAAATCATAAATAAAATTAATCTTTTCAAATTATAATGATTAAAATGATTTATTAAACTTCTCATTTATTTTATAATTACTTATATATATTATAAGTAAAATATTATATATATATTGTATATATAAAAAATATATAAAATTTATATATATAAGTAATTCAGAAATAAAATGAGAATGTTACATATTTTAAAGATTATTTAAAGTAGTTTCATATTATGGTTAGATGGTTTAGGAATCATTTTAATGTGATCAAATAATTTATTCATTAAAGGTATTTTATATTTCGCAGAAATGGAAGTACACGTGGTTACCGAATTAAGAACACGGTTCACGCATGCGCGAAGACTCGTCACGGAAGGGGCAAAGCCGTCGGCTTGTAAGACTCATGGAGACTGAGAATAGATCCATTATTTTGTACCGCATCTTCGTGAACGTTTGTGCCAATTTAAGTACTTTTTACTTACTGTCATGTGAATACAAAAAGAAATTTCTACAAAAAAGCATCTACAGAAACAAAAATGCCTCAAAGTTTGAAGTAAAATTTGTTCCTACAAAGGAGTATTGTCATTATACCAAAATGGTGATGATACCGTATTTTATATTTTAATAAACCATTGATTGACCTAAGACTGACTGTGAAATATAATTATACATGCTTACATATAGACTGAAAGATTCTACCAGTTATGCAGTACTGAACTCTTCAGTATATACTTGAAAAATGAATAATGAATTATTTCAAAATAAACAACAGTATTATGAGTATGGTACAGATACCTAAGTCAACTAAATATGAGTTATCAATGAAATAAATTGAGAGATTATTATTCAGTGAAAGTGATTCAAACATTGTGATATAATCACAAAATGACGTACTGTAGGAACCCTAATGTTAACTGAATGTATTAAGTTTGTATTTGAATGCATTAATCAAACAAACTATTCCATAAAAATTATTAAAATGTTATAGTAACAATCTTTATGACAAATTAAATTGTTTAATGAGATATACTATATACAAAATCATTTTGTATTTTCAAAACTAGTATATTAGTGCATTGACTAAAGAAAGAAAAAATTTTGAATGTATATTTTTTAGTGAAATTTAATTAGTAAATAAAAGAGAATGTTTAATTTGTTTACCAGAAAAGAGCTATGATCTTCAACATGACTTGCTTCGTGTCGTGTTCACTGATCATCAAAAAGAGTTGAAGTAAAAGAATTGAATTAATGATTTTATTATCAAATAAAAAGAACGATCATATCAATTTGTATTGTGTTGTTACGTATTATGTAATTCATTGGCTTAGCTCTAAGCTTTTAATATCAAACTGATTAAAAAGGGATTGCCAAAGAAAATATTAGTATATAAAATACAATCTGAATTTCAATGTAAATATAGACATTTGTACATATGGGTTTTTCTAAGATGATTAAACGTTTGCTGTATGCAAACTTTGCATCTTGTAGCTCTAAAGTAATAGGAATATTAGCACCGTTAACAATACCACCTTTACATATCACATTTTTGTATTACTTTTGGCAAGAATATTCAAGGGATGTAGACAAACAATATTGCTCGTGTTCATGTTGGGACACAGTGTTCAAAGGTAAGCTTATGCTATATTTTTAGAATGTTACTTCTAGAATGCATCGAACATATTTTGCTTTTTTCAGGATCATACGAATCTGGTATTGCTTCTTACAAACACATGTACTTCAATGCCACTACAAACACTCTAAAAATATGGATAATCATTGTAATTGGAATAATCCTATTCTACGAAACACTGAAGCACTTGACATGGCTAGCATTTCAAAATCGTCTCAGATTCAGCATGACGATACTTTTTTCCACTGCTATTTTCTCTCACTATTATACTTGGTGGGTTTATATGAATTACTGGAACGATGAATTCTATTCTCAGTGGTACCATCAGTTATTTTTCTCCGTCACTGAACTGGTATCTACTATCCTGGTTATACATTTGGCAGATACTAAGAATCCAATCACACATCGAAAAGCCTTTGGCATTGCTGCAATAGCTATTCTACATATTGTAGCGGGTGGTTGGGATCAATTTGTTGCTAATGTTGTTAGAGGGGAAGGTTACGCACATCAGGTACTACTCTTTATAATTCATATTCATTATAAAGCATTATTCATGATTTTTAACTTGATATAGTTGCTTCTACTAGTGAGAGCTGTTCTATTAATTGAATCTAGAAGAACTTCAGTTATGGTAGTCAGTATATGAACTTGGAAACACAAGATTAATCAATTTTTTTTTATTGAAATTTTATCACCGTGTCTTTTAACTATATCAAAATTTTTTCAACTAACTATAGCAAAATTTAATAGAATTTACTTAAGCATTTATACTACCGTGGTATCAAGTTAAAAAATTTCTTCATTTCTTTAGTGTAAACTTGTATTTGAATACATAAATAAATAATAGAGGTGTGTCAGAACCCGAAAATGTCGGGTACCCGATGGTCGGGACGGCTCGAGATGAATCAGGTTCTCGAAAATTTCGGGATTCTCCAATATATCGGTGATCCCGAGAATATTCGGCAATCCCGAGATATTCGAGAATCTCGAAATTTTTGAGAACTCGTCCCTATCCTGAATAAAATTTTATTCCCGCCCCAATACAATATTTTCGGGTTCTCGCACTCTCCTAATAATAAGTTATATTCAATAGGTGGTGCGAGATCTAGGGTTTATGATCCCAGATATTCTGCATGTTGGTATTCCTTTATGGGCAATTAAGTGGAAAAACATATACAATCTTCCAGGCTCAACCAAAAGGGATCCTAGTATCAAAAGGGATTTGGCATATATGTTAGGGATGATATGTATAGGACTGTGTATTTGTGCCATATTGTAATATCTAAGCAGTTACAATGCCTACGAATTGTGTCTTACAGATTAATAGTAAATATTTCACTTAATTTTTCTCATAGATATCCAGAAGTTGGTACTACAACATCAACTGAACTATATTCAGTTATAAAAAAAATATCTTTACGAATTTTTTTAATGATAGTGTCGATATCTTAGTGAAGAGCAGTAGTAACCTGATTAAATTTGTTAATGTGTCATAGCATTTTGATTGACAGTAGATTAATCAAAACATGTTTCATCATGGATACGATGTACAAGGTTTTGAATAACATTGAATGGTTGTTATGTAGATCTTTTTAAATAGATGAACAAATTATAAAGTAGTATACAAAAAATTTAGTGTAATCTTAGAATATTTATGAGGTAAAACAATCACATTAAAAAAAATCACATTATAAACACACAAAATCACATTATTCGATGCAGTAAAATATCAACTGATTGACTAAATGATGCAAAATCAAGTTCACCTTACTGAGTAACATAATGTTTTAGAATAAAGGCTTATTTATTTTTTCACATTTCGATTTACAATATAATTGGAAATTAATTTATCAATTTAATTTAATTTATTTATTTAATCATCGATAATTTATTGGTCAAATTACTTAGTATTATTAACTTAAAATACCTGTAGAGTACAATTTGCTTATTAGATATAGTTGATCCTCATAGATTCTGTTCAAATCTGTTTCTTATTTTATTTTCTAACAACATAGTCACATTTCTTTTCTTGTTAATTATCAAAATCATATTCTATTGAAATTTCGATATTTCCGATTTTTGTAGAAATAAGAATTAGTTGATACATACAAAAAATGTTATGTAAAATGTGAATAATTTCTAATTACAATCAGTTCATATTTTTGTATATTCAAATATTGAAACAAACTATATATTTGTTTTTACAAGAAACAATTACTTAAATAATAATTTTCGTTGAATAACAAAATATTTAAAAAAAAATGGTAGTAAATTCAACGAAGTCGTGTACAAAGTGTCCTACGTAAGTGATACCATTCAATTTCTGGACCTTACTATAAGTTTACAAAAAATTTTATATACAGAAATTAAACTGTATTAACATGCCCCAAACGGATGCGGTAATTCTACAATTCTCAAAATGTCTGTTTGGTCTATTTGGAACGCGCATAATTTCTACTAATCAGTATTTCCCTATATATATTTAATATTTTTCCAATAAAATCTTTGGTATCCTTACTCATTACGAAAAATACGATGTTACGTAATTTTAATACTTTGCACGCATCTCCTTTAAAAAATTAACAAAAACAACATTCTTACGCTAAAAAATGTTGACTGACTGAAATTATGCTAAATTAAATATAGTTTAATTTAGGTCTTAAAATTCCACAGTGACACTTATGTAAGACACTTTGTATAAATATAAATTTATATATTGCGTTTTAGAATAACTAAATCTTATTATATTTGTGATACAAATATATTACTATATTTATTATATAGTATTTAGTATATGTACTATATCAAAACGCTGACATACATTTTGAAAGAAATACATATGCTTGTAATTATCTTGAAAATGCCTAATTTAAAATATTAGTGAATGTATTCTTACTTTAGAAAATTACTTGCCAGAGCCTAAGATGCGATTTAAAAATGTCTGAACTGTGAAATTAGAAAAGTATTTATTAATTTATTTTTGCATGTTGAAATGCAATACTTAAATATCAAAACAATTTTATGCCTTTAGAGTACTTATTAATGCATTCTTTAGAATTATTAAGTGGATTGTAGTTACAAATTGTGTCAACAAAAAACATATCATATATAATATTTGTAGCATATTTCTTAAAACTAAAGACTTATTATGCCAACAAACATATATGAAATAATTATCGCTAGAAATGGAGTGTCTTTGCTAATGAACATAAGGCTATAACAAAGTGCCTACATGCAACATTAATTACGTTCAGAAAGGTTATTATTTAACATTTCGAATATAATATTAAATACATATACTCATAGCAAACACGAAGTTGAGTCGTGTATAGAAATCAAACACAGTTTAACAAATTCTTTTTATGGTTAATAAACACAAACCTATTTTTATTGTATAGTCAACATAATGACTGAATTTATTAGTGATCTGAGTGCCAACTTTTATATATAGTGTAGTAACATATTTTTTTAACATAGCATAATAAATTTAATTTATCGTAATAACATAGTGTAGATTAAAATTTAATTGATATTTGGTTATTTATTCGTATTCAAAATATGGAAGAAGATAACATTATCATCTAACATTAAATATAGTTTTTTATGAAACTGATATATACCAGTTTAATAAAAATATGAACTCCATTTTTTAAACAACTAAACCTATTCACATAGGTGAACAATTTTTTAGCACTGATTTTTATACGATCACATATAAATGTATGAATTTTTATAAACATTCATGATCTAATAATTAACAGTTAACATTAATCTTCAGCATATCAAAATTTATGATACAATCCTTCTTACACTACTCATATATATATTTAATATCTCGTAATATGAAATGATCTTTCCAGTTGCCAATTTGTTTAATTATTTTTAAGAATTTTCTACGTCTATTAAATGATGTTCAATCCATTTTGCGTTATCGCGATAATAGTAAAACTTAATCTCAAAACGTTGGTAGAAGTGACACATATAAGTAGAATGAAATTTATAATAATTTGACAGCATTCGTAAACTTTACTTATTTTAAATAATATAATTTGTCCGAAAATGCGTTACACAAATGATTGTAAATAACTTCTAATTGTAATTGACAATTGTAAATAAAAATTGTGAAATTTGGTTTTAAAAATTTATTGAATCAATGTATTTAAAAATAATAAAATTTATAATAAATCCCACACTTTGAAAAATCTTCCTATTCTTTTCAAATTAATCCATGATTTTGTAATTTTTATAGTATCATTTTCGTATATTCGAATAATTTAAAATGAATTTATATCAGCATATAATAAAAATTAATTATTTTGCATTTTTTATATAATGCATGTATAAAACTGTGTATAATAACACACTGAGCAGAGTATGAATAACAATAGTATAGAATAAAGATTCAGAGTATTATTTATTTATCATCTGTAAAAATTTATGAAACTTACTAAACACTATTTTTTTGTTAAAAAAAGTTTTTTTTATTGTACGTCATTAGATTGATAAATTCCCTAGAGAATAGAAAATTATACTAGAAAAGGATGATAACGAAATTTTTAATATTTTTCGTATTAACAGAAATAAGGCTCTGTATATTAGTTTTTCAAAACACTGAAAATTGAGGATAATTTTTACAAATACAAATTATTAACTCAAAATATTTGTAACAGAATATTATTTTATAAAAAATTTGTAATCATTAGAGTTTGTTGTTACTGTAACTGTGAAAGTAAAAATAACACTGTTCAACAAAATCAAATTTTTTTCGAGTTTTGCAATACCTGTTGGGTGATTGTTATACACTTTGTCATCCTAAAACCAAATCTGAAAGCAGAATTGCTCCATCACGCAACGTTTTCGAAAAATTTTGGTTTTTGTAAAAATGCCGGATTTCGATACAAAATGACGTGTTACGCAAAAACTAAACACGCGAGGATGTTCAAATTTGAGTCAGGGGATAGAGGGAACTCTCCTCTACATATTCATATAGTCAATTATATTTTTATGTACTTCCTAATAGTTGTAAATGGTTGTTAAAGTTTGAAGATGTGCCGACGGGGGTACATTGTACGCTCTATTTTTGTATTTATGTGAAGAATCCTTTATCCACCAGGAATTTACTATACAGGAATGCATTCTACAGACATTTCTGGTAAAGAAACCATTCACGAAAAGTATTTGATTCCCTTAATATACGAGAAGATTAAGAAAATAGTCATTGACAGCGTGTGCGCGACGCGTTCGCGCCAGACGGCCATTGCAGCTTTTTCTCGTCTCGCCAGGGATGTCGCTATGCGTAGTCGACGTTGATACCACTCAAGTATGCCTTTGCATACTATGCTTAATTACATACATTTCTTTTTTGTCTTTTTGTTTGTTTCCGCCTTGCTTGATGCTTGTTTCTGGTATTCCGTGTTTCAATAATAAGTGTCCAACAGTAAGCAGCAAGCATCGCATATAAGTCTTTTCCTTTGTAACGTTTTTCCACTGGCGAAATATTTTTATGAAAGACTAATGCTGGAATTGTATTGCTTGTATTGATTTTAAAATAATTTCGTCATAAATATAACAAAACAGTCTGGCTGATTTATACACTTTCGCGACATTTTATCGATTTAATATGAAGCAATCTATGTCTTAATTACGTAGTTAAATCAATACAAATAGTCCCATTTACATCGTGTTTGGACTTATTTTAATCGGAAGAATCCCGAATGTCCATTGGTATTACAATTATAAAGATAAGACAACAATTACTGAAAATAAAATTTTTTAGTCACCGCATTGCAGTTGTTAATTTTCTTTATTAAGCACGTCCACAATGAAATGTGATTATAACTCGTATTTTTATAATTTTGTGTAATGATTGGCACCCAAAAAAGACAAAAAAGAAATGTATGTAATTAAGCATAGTAAGCAAAGACATACTTGAGTGGTACCAACGTCGACTACGCATAGCGACATCCCTGGCGAGACGAGAAAAAGCTGCAATGGCCATCTGGCGCGAACGCGTCGCGTACACGCTGTCAATGACTATTTTCTTAATCTTCTCGTATACTGAGGGAACCGAATACTTTTCGTGAATGGTTTCTTTACCAGAAATATCTGTAGAATGCATTCCTGTATAATAAATTCCTGGTGGATAAAGGATTCTTCACATAAATACAAAAATAGAACGTACAAAGTACCCCCGTCGGCACATCTTCAAACTTTAACAACCATTTACAACTATTAGGAAGTACATAAAAATATAATTGACTATATGAATATGTAGAGGAGAGTTCCCTCTATCCCCTGACTCAAATTTGAACATCCTCGCGTGTTTAGTTTTTGCGTAACACGTCATTTTGTATCGAAATCCGGCATTTTTACAAAAACCAAAATTTTTCGAAAACGTTGCGTGATGGAGCAATTCTGCTTTCAGATTTGATTTTAGGATGACAAAGTGTATAAGAATCACCCAACAGGTATTGCAAAACAATTTTGGTGTTCGACAGTGTATAATTATTCGAATCAATAATCGTAAAGGTAATATTTTTTTAACTTTTTGAACTTATATATTTAACCAAAGAACATTTGTTATGATATGCAAAAAATAATCAATGATCGCTATTTAAAGTGGAGAACCGTTACCTGTAATTAAATTTTTCAAATCATAAAATTAATTGATTCATTATATTTCCATAGCTTGAAAAAAATTACCGGCTACACATTACACTAAAGTTGCTGAGCACTAATTGTAAGTAAATCATTCGGTTGTGTTATTACGTTCTCCGTAAAGCATTTTTATAATTTCATCGATTATGAAATAAAAGATCTAAATCCGGTCAGAAAAAAATTAATGGTACTTAAAACTTTATTATCGACGGTGTTCATGTTAGTGTTAAATAAAAGTACATACAGACATGTAAATTATAATAGATTTAATAAATATATGTAATATGTGTACTGTATCACCGATCGACAAATTAATAAACCATTGTGACATCCAATAAATATTATATAGTACATAATTATGTAGAAACTGAATGAAAAAAATGATAGCAGTAAGTAAGTAACAAAGTAGTAAGTAATAAGTAGCAAAGTAATTTTATATAATAATTAAATGCAACAGAATACCACATTTCCTCGAGTTTATTTTTATGACGTAGAATTATTTCGAAAATAGTGAATGATTCAATAATAATGGAAATGGAAGTTATTGAGTCACAAAGATCGCTTATACTTTTTTAATGAAGAGTTATTGTATCTTTTTACATCAAATATTTAATGTATCATTTTTAATGTAGGCATTGTTCTCAGTCTTCTAAAATGTTTATGCAGGATGTTCAATTGTTTCAACAAAATTTTGTCAGCATATTGGACAGGTATAAACAAGAGG
Organism: Halictus ligatus; assembly: GCA_028454255.1. Taxonomy (NCBI): domain Eukaryota; kingdom Metazoa; phylum Arthropoda; class Insecta; order Hymenoptera; family Halictidae; genus Halictus; species Halictus ligatus. The sequence goes on from CM052134.1 coordinate 2,679,926, forward strand.
AAAATATTCCATAGACGATGGTCGTTTCTTCTTTTCTTCTTTCACATCGCATCGACACCTTAGTCATTAACGACGACTGTGTGTTGGTTAGATGTAAAGCTTTATTAAATACTTTTATAGAAAGTATAAAATATGAATATCTGATCTCTGTCAGTCTTGTTTGAACAGAAATGGTAATTTTTTTTTTATTAAGCTCTCCAAACATAAGATTAAAATTAATAAAAAAGGAAACAATGTATAAAATGATAATAATGCCAAATTATTTAATCATTATTAGTAGCTTTTAGAATGATAGAAACATTACGATGCTTTCAATGATCTGATATAGCGAGTACTCCTCGCATAAATTACGATGTAAATATCGCCGATTTATTCATATTTACCGTTACATAGTATTATAATTACAATAACTACGCTACGGACTTCATTTATGACAAAAATGTGTAGGTGAGAAAGCAAGAAATTTCTATTTCACTCCTATTTCTTGCAATTGATGCAACAAATTTTCATTGTACATAAACGTTCGTAGTTCAATAATAACTATAAGCGCGTTATCGATTTTTCCATATTTTGCAATTTTGTTATAATTGTTTCATAAACCTTAAAACGATCTATCTTTATATATCATTTTTTAAATATCTATAAATACAAAAATTGGGACACCCTGTATGAAAATAGCACACTTGCAAATATATGCTAGTTCAAATTAAGTGACGGCAATGCGTTTTAATAAAATTTATAAAATAACCTTATGTCTACTATGTAAGAATTTTATGTCTACGCAAAGTGGATTAATATCCACTTCCTACAGAAGATTAATTTTATGGTGAGAATTTCTTAAGAAGAATAAAGAAGGGGATACTACTTGAAAGTATTCAAGCTGTTCTTCACATTTCATATGACCGTCCCCTCTCCCCGCCCTGCAAAAAGTAATTTTTTTATACACATACGTGATTATTAATTATTATTAGACTGCGAATATTTATATACAATAAAAATTGTGTGCATTCATTATCATACACAGGAGCTACATATATATTTATTTCTTTTCTTAATCATTTGAATAAGTTCAAAATAATAAAACAGTATTTTTAGATTAATGGAATATTTTCACAATTTTGAATTTGATCTAGCAATTTTTGTCAAAAATGTGTAAAATCCGTAGTTTAGTTATTATGATTATTATATAGCATATATTATGCATTTAAAATAGAAATGAACAGGTGAAAAATAAAATACTAGAAAGATAAAAGCTATGTAAAAATGTCAATATACTATCACCGACTCATTAAAATGATTAAAAGAAGAAACAAATTTTCATTTTGTTCCAGTATCTTATAGTTTATGCGGAAAATTTTGCATAAAAATCCACAGTCTAATAATGATCTTTATACTCTAACGTATTTTCTCTTACCACATCAATTATGTCGCATTAATTTACAAATTAAAGTAAGATATGATTTTACAATAAAGCAGTGTCGTGAATAATATACTAGAAGATAGAAAATCGTTCAAAAATAATTTAGCATTTAATTTCGACGAAGAAGAGATAGAATTTCGACGAAACTATTATGGTGTCATTGAACTCGTTATATTTTGAGTGGACACTGAATCGTATCGCGTTCCAAGAATAATGCATCAGTTTCTGATAATGTTTAAAACACCGTCGCGCATGGCAAATGAAAAGTAACAATTCTGAAAGCAGCTTTAGAGTTGCAGAGAAAAGCGCAGGCCTCGAATCGATCCTCCACCCCTAAAGTGTCCAAAGAACAACCCCGGCCGACGACTCTCTTCTCGACCCAACAACAGTTCAAAAGCACCCGAAAGCAAACATGGCGCTCGGTTTAGCTACTTATAAAGTTCTTGTGCTCGGTGATTCGAACGTCGGGAAAACCTGTATTGTTCATCGTTATTGTGACGAACGTTACTACGACACATATATTTCGACCATAGGTGAGCAGCCCATCAGACTCCTTCTTTCTTTCAAATAGATCTTTCGATTTTTAACGATCATCCGATATGGCTCGTTTACAATCATTTCTAGGGAATTCTTGCGATTACCAGTTGCATTTTTTTGTTAATAGAAAATTACTCGATGTACAATCGATTTCTCAGTACTCAATTAATTTATTTAGGACGATGTTTCAATACTTTAGCTGTAATTACAAGCATCAATTTTTTCTTCAAATTAAGCACCTAACAGAAGAGGTCTTTGCACGTCTTTATTTACATCCTCGTATAATGGTGTACGTTTAATAGATTTTTTCAATGGATTGAATTATTGAACAGCCGGTTCATTTACTATTAAGAGAAAAGATTGATGATAGCATGTCAACCTTTTAAAAGTGGTAACAAGCATATAATTTCTTGCTTGTTAAATAATCGTATTTGTTTTTATTTATACCACAGTGTATTTTGATTAACAGTGCTTAGAGTATTTTAGAGTTTTTCTCACCTTCTCACCACAAGAGTTTTACTCGCCTTTCATTTATGTTGACAAATGCGAATTATTTTACTAGAAATTTTTAGATCCTCGAATAACAATTTGTGTTTACGTCAGTGTTATTCACCTTAACAGAACTCTGCGGTATCATTCTTATGTTTTAACATGGGAGCGTGACATTTGTTGTATCGATGAAGTGCGACGAAGTCATTTTTTACGAATGATATTAATGAAAGAAAGAACGAATAAAATTACATTAGGAAAAATTTTTTAAATTTATTTTTTTCTATGAGTTGAAATCATTTTTTAATTCATATCTGAAGTGTAGTATTGAAAGGGATGCTCAAGCATTGATGCGTACTACTAGTAAGACAAAATGATGAAAAATTGAAATAAAAGTTTTTCATATGTATAATATTGAAAAAGAAATAAGAACCTAGTAAGCTATACATGTGGTAAATTTATAAATTTTAAATATAAAACAGTATATTACACTTGGAATGTTTTATATAAGTATTATATTTTATACAATATACAATTACTTTGTCATTTGTCTGTAATAAATTCTATAAAAATAATAATTTAAAATTCGAATTAGTGTCACATATTTCAATTTACTAATTACGTAAGAATATTTGAATCTTCCTAAATGTTCAATGATGTACATATGTTATTATGATTATGTTATATGACGTAGTTATGTTATTTTTAATTTTCCAATATGATTATACATTTTTCGTTACACGAATTTCTAAATAATATTTGGATTGGTTTATTTTGCAATCATAACGACTTTTATAATAAACGATGAATCAACAGGTATCGATTTCAAGCAAAAAATAATTAATCTGGATGGAACGCCAATTAAGCTTCAAATTTGGTGAGTAAACCTAGTAAACGTATATATGTTTGTGATTTAGTTTACATTTAATATATTAATATGTACAAAACAACAATTTCGATATGTACATATAATTTTTACAAACTTTTACAAAACGTACAGTGTCATAAAGGTAATCTAACTATTTCAAAGGATAAATCAAATTATCTAACAATTAAAAGAATATTTATTTCAGTTGACAAATATAATTGATATTTGAAATGCAAAGAGCTAAATAAATTCATGATTTAATGGCAAATAGAACCTCATGTTTAATCATGTTCTTAAACCAATCTATTTTATGCACCAAGTAGTAATTATTTTTATTCATAATTATATTGTTAAAGGGACACTGCTGGCCAAGAACGATTTCGCACGTTAACCACTGCTTATTATCGCGGTGCTATGGGTATTCTTCTTGTGTACGATGTTACCAGCTTAGAAAGTTTCAATCATCTGGCATACTGGCTACGAAACATTCAAGAGGTAAAGACAGTAATTTTACGCTATAGTAAATTCTATTCTCTATAAAATGAAAAACGAAATCGTACTGCATATTTTATAATAAGAAATACAGCGGCGGACAAAAGAAAGTTTATATAGCAATGTACACGATAACTACCACAATTTTTATAAAGTAATATTTCATTTTAAAACAGCAATGCATTTTTTTATAAACATCTTATAAAATAAAGGGAGCGAGAAAACTACAAAAGGGCATAGAAAATTAATAGTTTTTTTCGAACAATAAAACAACTAAAAAAACAGTGTGGACAAAAGTAAATTTAATTCTACGTATTTATGATTAGAATTTTGATATTCAAACATTTTATTGAATTTAGAATTCTATACAATTTTAAAAGAAAGGCACATTCATATTTAGTAGATTTCGTTTAAACCGTTCTGAATGGTTTCGAAAATAATATCTGCTATACTCACCTAAAATTGTTCAGAGATTTTCAACGGGATTGTGAATTGGAGGTCGTGGTGAGCACTCAAGTTTTAAAATTCTTTTTTTTTTTTTCTAAAAAAGTTAGATGTCACCTTTGAAGTGTGCTTAAGGTTGGTATCTTGTTCTTATTCATCTGCCCAGTAACTTCTCTACATTATTCAAAACTTAACATCGAATAAACACGAGAAATGTATAATATTTTGTACAAATTAAAAAAGGAGTCTACACTATGATATACTAAGCAAATCAAGTTGTATTCAAAAACTTTTTTATTATTTAATGTTTAAGAATAATTTTTTCTGAATATTGTTACTCTTGATTTGGATTATACGATTTTTAAACGTAGCGGAGAATTTTAATACTTTTGGAGATCTAGCATGCATTATATGGATATAGATATGTTAGTGAAGTTAATATCAATGTTATATCTTCTTTAGATAAAATAAATAAATGGATTTTTGGCATTCTATTATTACAAGATTCATCAATTCATACTTTGCATACACAACTGATGTCTTCATAAAAATAATAAGAATATCGTTTATCTTTTTCTTTACAGAATGCTTCGCCGGATGTGGTAAAGGTATTGGCAGCGAATAAATGCGATGTCACTGCACACAGAACTGTCGATGCCGAAAGAGGGCAAATTATAGCAGATAATTTTGACATGCCTTTTTTCGAAGTGTCTTGCAAAGAAAATATTAACATCGAAGAAGTGTTTCTTACCTTAGCTAGAAGAATACGAGAGCAACGAGGAAGTCGGGTATTGTCATTTATATTATTCAACAGTAACTATAATTATAAGTACTCTCCAAACTACGAAATACGATATATATTTATGGTATTATATTTTTCAATAAAATTTATTTTTCCATTTCAAAAGGAACGTCATTTTTAAAAAATTCGCAACTTTTAGTAGCTACGATTAAGTGCAAAACATTAGTCATGGTAAAGTAATAGCAAATACAGATACATTGAAATTTAACAATGTAGTAATAGTGCGCATATGAAAATGGTAACAGTTCTCATTCAAATTCCAATTTCATTGATTGAATAAGATTCAAACATTAAATCTAGGAGGTACACCTCAGTTCAAGTACAATAACTAGACTGCGGACTTTGTAGATATTTATAAAAAAAATGGGTAGACCAACTACGGAACAGCTACATTAAAAAAATATAAAGATATTGTCGTATTGTCATCAACTCATTAAAATTGTTAAGAAAAAAAAAACAAATGTCAATATAGCCCTTACATCTTTTAATTAATAAAAACAATTTTTGTTTCACATAAAAGTCCGCAGTCTAATAGTAACAATCGTGTCAGATACGAACAGACAATCTTGAAGGACCAAGTTTATACTAAATTTAGAAAAAAAATCAAAATAACCGATTCATAATTATTAAAATTATAAGGGTGCTATTAAAAAAAAATTATTAAGTAGATTTGTTTGTGTATGGATGTATTGCAGTAAAAGTCGAGCAAAATCACAAAAAACGTAATGTTATTGTTTCTGTACAATATTTCAAACCAATTACTTTTGGAGGCTCGTACTTTTAGCGTTAAAACATTTTGAGAACGTTTTATAACTGGATCTGAGAGCGTGCAATGTCGAATTCGGATAAGACGTCCTTGAAAAATGAAGTTTATACTTTTAAAGATGCCGTTAAGAGGGTTCTAATGCTGGAATAAACCTTTGAAAGGGAAGATTCCAGAGGTTATTTGAAGTAATCTTTTGCATTACGACAACGTTCTCTGCGACTTTATCTGCCAAGTTCAGCGCGAGCCGCTGCAGCCTCGCTCTAGTTGGTCCGTATTTTTCGTTTATAACTCCTTAATAAAGCCGCGGAGAACAATTTCGCAAAAGATGAAGTTGCTTCAAATGAACTCGGGAATCACTCATTTCAGGACAATTGCAATATTCTGGAACACCCTGTATAGTTGATGTCAAGTTTCACGAAACCGAGAACAATTAAACTAGTTTTTAAATGTCGGAGTTATAGCTTATTCATTTTTACACATTGCACATTCAACAAACAATGTTTGCAAACAGTTTGCGATGATTATTTGTTGTCCAGCCTGAAGTCTTGATTTTTAAGTTTATTTCTTTATCATTTAACTTGATGAATTAGAAATAATACCGTTTCAGAATTAATACTGTTACTATTTCGTAGTATTTGTGCCGTGACTCTGCTTATAAAATAATAATAGTCATTATTATTGAATCTTTTCCGAGGATACAATGAATTTCCCTAAAATGTTTATAATTTTAAATAGTTGTTGGTTAACTCAGGAAAATTACATACCCTTAACCAAACTGACTAATTCACATAAAGTATCACAGTCAGCCAAACCAGAAAATGGCAGAAAAACAGCAGAATCTGTTAGGAAACGTAAGCAGCAAATTTGAGGTTACCGATCAAGTCAGGGGGTTAGTACAGCGCCCCTACACCATAAAATATCTGTTACACTATCTAGCGACGATTTTAATAACTGCAACTCCTGCAATTTTAGTTACAACCATAGAGAGCGCGCACACACAATTATACATTTGAATGTTTAAAAGCGACTATTTTTGATTACTTTATAGAAAAAACAGAAATGTATTGAAATTATAATTAATGTATTATAATTAAAATAGTAGCTTCTAGTGCTCTTTAAACATTTAAATCTATAATTGTATATGCTCGCCCTCTATCGTTGTAACTGAAATGGCAGCAGTTACATTTACTAAAATCATCGCTAGATGGTGTGACAGATATTTGATGATGTAGGGAGCGCTGTATCAACCATTCGCTGAAAATCTATTGTCTGCGCCTCTTAGCAGACTTTGCTGATATTCTGCCATTGCCTGGTTTGGCTGATTTGGAAGGTCGTAAAAACTTCATTTTGCAAAATTCAGGGTAATTCAGGGTATTCAATCTTTTTCTCTTCAAGATACTCCCCATTTGTAGCAATACACTTGTCCGATCTCCATTGTTCAAAACATCCCTGGAACTCTTCAGATGTCTTGTCGTTTCATGTTTTATTCTCTCCACATCGTCCTAATACCGCCCCCGCAAAAAGAAGTCGCAGAGTGCAATCCCTCAACATTTCATGAATTTCCTAAGAGTTTTTTCCAAGTTTTACCACAAAAATTTAATGTTGAGTCGTTGTTCCATCTGTTCATCGATCTCCATCGTCCACAAGAGCAAACAAAAGGATAAACAGATGGAACAACGACTCGACATCAAATTAGAACCCGAGGAATCATCCCTTTTAAGGAACTGGAATATTTTTGGGCCACCCTGTTTAAATCAACTAACAAAGAGTCTTGTTCAGCAAAAACACGACATGAAAATCCTTGAAGTATGTTAAAAATGATGGAGTACTATAGATGATGATGCTATAGTTTTGCACCGATTCGAAACTGTTTCCCGATATATACTTACACAGACAACCTCAATATTTTTTATACGTGAGGTTCGTTATTATATGTACTTGGTTTTTCGGGATTATTCTTCGAAAATTCAAAAATCTTCAAAATATCGATGGCGTTATAGCTATGCGCCTCACAGTGGTCGGAAATCGCCAAAAAATGGCCAAAATAGGTAGTACTCCAATTTAGTTCAAAATTGACACTCAAGGGTTTTTCGGGTCACTGATTATGAATCTGATGTCAAAATTACAAAAAATCGAAATGGCGGATTCCATATGGGCAATGCGTAACGCAAAAAATTATTGAATTTTTTTGAAAATTAATATTCCCATATTTTTCGCACCGTTGAATATGAATCTGATTGTGAGGTCAAAATTACAAAAACCAAAATGATGGACGGGTATGTGAAAAAATTATTTGGTTTCCACAAATATTTGGTAATAGAATATTTTCGGTAACTCTGATTCGGAATCTAAATTTAAAATTAAAAAAAATAAAACGATTTCAACTTTTGATTAATTCTTTTCAAAGTTTCAAGTTAAATTATTGTTAATAAAATGATCTATCGAAATTTGATTAAATGTTTCGTAAAGTTAGTGTTTTGTGGTTTATATGCAATAAAGGTTATAGATGAATACTACGAACTACGTATTAAATATTAGTTGTAACAAAAAAAGACATGTCCTGTTAGTTTATGGATAAAGTGCATTATATAAATTTTTCAAATTTGGAGGAAGTTTTTTCGTTTTTTGTCCACGAATTCGGCTGAATTCACCACTGTGCGCCGTAGTGTATAGGCCATTGCTGGGCACGGTTGGGGCCTCTCACACGCTCGCTTTCCCCATCAACCCTTCTTCTGTGCAGCGCGCACCTTCGTCGCGTTCGCTGGTGTCCGTGTCTTCGTTGCCTCACCTTATGCACGTACTGTCGTAACTACTCGCGTCAAATGAAGCGCGTCCTTTCTCCATGGTAATGGCGTTTACTGGAAGGAAACAGTGAGTGCTATGATGAGGACGGTTTTGCCTCAATTTAGGCATATGTGCCCAGCACTGGTATAGGCATTCAGTAAAATTTCGTTGATATAAATGGAGTTCTACTGTATTCCTTTACTCTTCTGCTAGATATGCTGTTTTCAGGCGAGTTTGTTCGAAGCTCCAGAGGGGGATGGACCCGACAGCGTGATCAGAGGTCTAGTGCCAATTCAGCAAGGCGACGCTGGGAGTTGCTCTTGTCAATCTCTTTAATCAAGGCGTGCTCCGAAATCGGAAGAACAAGATACACTCGCTCCAGACAAGATTTCATTTGTGCAAAATGAAAATAAAACGGAAGCCGCGTCTCTATATGTAAGTGTACATACGAATGATGCGAATAACTTCGAACTAACACGTTTCTTCGTTCCGAAAGAGGAGTTCGAAACCCAAGGAGAAGGTAGAACGGGATTCTTTGTATCGGAAAGTAGAATGTAAATGTGTTTACCGCAGAAGAACAGAATTTGTTTACAGAATTCTCCGTGATTTCATTGTAACTCTATTCGACAATAGGTACTGGAATCATTCAGTTGACTGAACGAATAACGTAGCGGTATTTTTGATGTTCTAAATTTTTTGCTCGGATGGTAAACTGGTAATTTCGCGCGATTCTCAATATTAGCCACAAATTGTTATCGTGATATTACAACCATTATTGTAAAACTTTTGCACCTTCGTTATAACTTTTGAGCGGCGGAACAGTGGTAATTCATTGAACTACAAGATTACACACGTAAAGTAAAGTTAATTGTATAAGAAAGGCACAAATATGCTCTATCGTTAAACATCCATTGCTGAAATGACTTGGTAGAAAAAGTATAAGAGCTCTAACATTTCTTCCGTACGCTATATTTGATCTCTTTTTGTTGGGATAAAATGATATTGGTATGACAAAATTGTACAAAGAAGTAATCAAACGAAGTAAAGATAGTAAAAGATACAAAATTCAAGGAAAACCTGGAGTAACATACGTTCGAATTTTTGTACGTGCTAAAATGACACTTGCAGGTGCCATTCGTTGTTATTACTTAATTATCGAATTCGCCTCATTCGTTAAATAATTAAATACTAACTTTTCCAGCGAAAATATATACCACAAACAGTATTGATTCGTAACTATTCTGCTGCAGGAGAGATCAACTATAAATGTAAAAAGATTATCGTAGGGCTACTGCACCAAAATGGATGAAATGTGGAATTAATAAGCTGAATTACTAAGTCTAATTAAATGTAATACACGACTCGTTTCAAACATGTATTGGACATTTAATTTGTGAATAAGAATTTAAGAAGGAACAGAAATATACTCAAACACAGGTTTTCGGGAACAATCGTTCTTGAGATACGAATATTCGCCTGATTTCTGTTACTTTAGAAAGATTATTTTGAAAAATTTCCTACTTAGTTTTGTTCTTCAAATTTTAAATATTGCCGTATTATAATATTATCAGTAGACTGCATATCTTTATGCGGAATAAAACTTTTTTAGGTTAATTTTAAGAACCAGAGAATAAACGCAAATGTATTCCTCCTCTAAATAATTTTAACCTGTCGAAAATTATTAAAGAACATTCTTAAATTCATGAAATGTTTTCATAGTTTTACATTCTTTTTGTTCATTCTTGTCATAAATGCATAAAATACGCAGTCTAATTGTCAGTAATGATAGTACAATATGAAATCTGTATTACAGACAGGATATGTAATGTGCACGATACGATGCACATAAACAGGACAGTATAAAGACAACTAGGTATGATACTTCTGGTGGGCCATCTCAATTTTTTTAAATATGACATTGTTTCTCAATAGTAAAATTTTAAAAACTTAGTTTCTATTTATTTTTACCGTCCAAGGTTCATTATTTCTTTGTTTATACATAAACGTACCTAAATAAGTTTCCACACAAAATATTTACATAAAAGGCAGAAGCTGCAGAATAATAGTAAGATTATAATTAAAAAATTAAATTTTGTGTATCTACAAAATCTTTTTTCATTATATTGAATAATGCAGCTGATCTTTGCAAAGTATTCTACGTAAACATTCTACCATTTTTCAGAGCTTATTTTGTCATATAATATGTCACAATTGGTATTAATTACATTTACATTAAATACATTTATTTTAGTATTGTATATTTCAAAAACGATTTCTTACGAAACACCAGTAACTAATTCTTTTCTGCCTATTTTAATGACCGTTGGCCTTTATACTTCTAATTTAGAAATACTTCGTTGACACCAACTGTTTATGTACATTTAAAGTATAAATATTTACATCAATGCTCGACGATTTACAATTATCGTCGAGATAACATTGAAAGTGGTAGGTAACGAAAAATTTGTTACGTGCGACTATTTCAATAAAAAATATTCCACCCAGCTTGTTAATAATCGATAACACATTATATTAAGGTCAGGAGCCTGAATTTAATAAACACAATTTTCAAATAATTATTTACAAATTAGTGTATATATTTATAATATTAACACAGGAGATGTATGGTGCAACTGTATAACATTTTATAAAATTTTAAACTCAATTGTATTACGAAATATACCATGTTACATTTTGCTTGCTAATAATAATTTTGCACGTGTTTTAATTCTATTAGCATGATGCTACTGATCCATAAAATTTTTTATTACGTTTCTGAATTACAACTTCTTGAATTTTTAACAATTTATTTATTTATCGTTGCAGACCTGTGCGAACCATACTTTGAAGTAGTAATATTAAAGTAAATGTTTGAAATAACAACCTTTATAATTATATAAAATAACACTAACGATAAGTTATGACACAATACATTCGAGAAATAATGTCTTTGTTTATCAAAATTACTATTGAACGAACTGGAGTAGTTAGTAACGAGTTACTTTATGCAGAGATAGTCGACTATTCATTCATTTATTCATTCATTCATCATAGCCTACTTATTCGAATCTTCACCCCAAAGAGAAAATATTAAATTGTGAACATTCTTTTATATAAATAATGGTCCAATTTGTTACTTATAATAATCAATTTGTTACTTTCAAATATATAATGGATTAACAGTTTTATTTACGGCGTCGGCTTGTTTGTTTAGTTACATTGACAATTTTGCCTAAACATTTAATGCAATTACACAAAAGGAAAACGTAAAATGATACACATTTAGCTACTTTACTTATCTTTATTGGACCATATGTACACCACTGTCCACAAGTATTACACCCTTTAAGAACGAATAACTTTTTCAAAATTATTCCAAACGAAGTGAGTTTTTCTGAGACGTTAGAAAGATTAGTTTGCTAAATAATGTGTAAAAAACTGTTTTAAAAATTGCTATTGGTCGAAATTGTGAAGAAAAAGGTAAAAATCGTGATGTTTAACTTTTTCATCAGTACCTGTACTAGTTACATGTATAAATACATGTACAAAGTACACAAATCGTTTGGACCAATATTAAAGAAGTTATTCATTTTTAAGGGGTGTCCTAATACTTCTGGATAAGGGTGTGTATGTTTTTGATATTATGTTGTTATGTCAATAAAAGTTTAACAATCTTTTATGTATAATATACATTTAAACTTTTTGTATATTATTCGCAAGATCAAATTCTGCATTGGCACAATGAATCAATTGTTAGCGTGATGTTCAAACCAACTCTGGATCAAAAGCTTTTTGACGTGCATGGCACGTCCTTCCAGCGTTATTGACAAACTTAACGCATTACGTGAAAATAGAGGAATAAATAAAAGAAGTTTGATGACTATAATGTGGCGAGGATAGCCCAGATTAGATGAACGTTATCAATATTTGGAAAACCATCTAATGTTAAAGTTATTTCATGCTCATATACCGAAATTCGAATTTTAAACTTCCTTTTGCCCGCCACTGTATAATGTATGGATACATGGATAGTGTAATATTATTACTAGACTCCAGATTTTATGCATTTGTGACACAAATTAATAGGTGCAATTTAAAACGGTGAAAAGATTAAAAGACTATTAATGTATTACTTTCACTATATTACAAATGTTAGTGGAAAATATCTATGTAGCGCCTGTGTCCTACAATTGATGTACAATCTTTGTGTTTTGCATGAAGATCCGGAATCTAATTATTCCTTTTTGCTATTTCTTTTCTTTTTGTTTTTCAATTTTTCTTTATTTTTTCATACGAACATGTTTTCACTACGTATTCGTTGACACCTGCCCCTTCCTAATTTCTTTTTTTTTAACTTGTTTTCTACTTATTTATTTATAATCTGCCTTCTTCTTTCTCGTAATCGTCTAAATGACAATTTGGACAAGAATAATGATCTGAAAAGTATTTCAGGTAATTATTTACATTAGGGGACGCCTCAAGATTTCGATAAACTTGAAATATCAGTTTTTAACGTCGATGAATCTTGGAAACTATAGGCCGATCAGCGGGTGTAAGTATAGGGAAAAGTTGTTGAGAATGTTGACAACATGTTTCATGGTCATCGAAATCGAGTAGGAGTTCCGTAACGTAAATAAATACCATATTTTATTTTATCGGTCAGTCTTATGCGAATTACGAACTATTCATATCTTTAATATTTCTTATTTAGGAGAATTACAAAACAAAAGATAATTAATAAGCATTGGAATCTTAATGGTATCTTTTAGAAATACAATGGTACCACACGATTTTAACATTTACAGCAATACTTAAACGTTATTTCATAGGACATTTATGATGAAATTTAAGAAATCTAATTCGTACGGTGCAACGGACATTTTTCTTACCAAATAGAAAATTTAACCTAAAGGTTGTTATTTTTTATTATAATGAAAGAATAGGTTACTTTTACAATCGTATTAAATAGTTTTTACTATTCTACAAGGTGTAAAAATTATTGCATTATCATACGTTATTAAATTAAGGTCAGTTCTCACTTTGAACTACAACTATTTTGTCTCATCTTCATATTTTGAGATGAAAGATAAGGAAATAATACAAAGCTTGAAGTATCATTTACACATTTTCAAATATAATTGCTAAACAAAGAATGACTACTACAGTAAACAAACAGGACAAAAGTCGGCATTTCGAATAAACAACTAATAAATGTGATTACGCACTTTAGTGAGTTAAATTGCAAGTATGGATAACAATTACTACTGTTGTGAAGAATATATTGTAACTGCTAACTTCTCAAACACCGCAATTTTTTAATATATTAACCAAGGACTAAACAAATAAGTATAATTATTCTTCCAAACAGTTCCATTTTATTCAATAGTATATCTTCGTTGCACAAACAATTTGTCCAGGTCTCAATGCATAAAAACTTATATGTATCATAGCAATCCTCTTTTATGTGCAATTATGGTTATCGTTTCCATCATCATCGATTAGATACTACAAACCGCTATTGTACTATGAAAGGCCTAAACGAACAGTATGCATATGGTACTATTAACATGGCACCTTGCTTGAGACATAAATCTCATTAATGAATTACGCCTGTATATTCATATTTTTATACTACTTAATTGCACATTCCTACCATAATTAATACAGTTTAAAATGCATTCGAATCGGTATGTTTTTAGTAAGTACTTTATAACAGTTTCTATTTTGTTAGATTCATTATGTGCCATAAACATATGAAGACTACCGTTTACTCACGTATTTAAAAAAAGCATAAATCGTATTGTAATTACCGCCAAGAAAGAGTATAAACATGAGATAACGATAATTTTCAAATACTGACGGAGGACCACTGCTTATGCATTCTTTACTTGAGTATTGTTTAATAATATTAATAATAATAGTACTAATATAGTTATTTGTAAATTTCTCGTCAATTTAATTATAATAACCGTATATCGTATAGAAGCACGATGATAGCAAGTATTTACAAGCATTGCGTAGTATGTATGTACTTCCTGTCTCGATATAAGACAGTTTGTTAGTGTGGGTCGGACAATTAACAATTAATTCATTAACGAAACGACATCATTAAACATTAGGAAAACAATAATCATTGATAATGATAAATCGATAATATTGATAATTCAATATAATTCATAATTAAGATCATTATTGTGTTCCTATGATTTTAAATATTTATATTATAAATCGCTGGAAGTTCATCATAAATTTAATCTATGACCACTGAAAGCGATTCGAAATCAATTAACCTATTAGTTTCTTATAGCAATCGTATTATTGCAATGAACATTTTGTAATTATGATAATAACCTTCGACTGGAAATTCTCCCACACTGATACTATCACCGTTCGTATTCCTCTTTTAAGCTGGTAGAAAAAATACCGCCTTCATTGTGCCTACTGACAATTAGAAAACAACATAAATGTGAAAAAACGAAAGGATTGGTTTTTCTGTCGCATACTCTTGTAAGAATGATGTATAATTTCTGGTAAAAGATCATTTAATCGCTGAGACACGATCGTATTTCGTGATTACTAATAATTAAACTGCGGATTTTATGCGTTTATGGCAAAAACGAGTTGGTGCAATTCAAAATTTTTTTTATTAAGGTCACTGAAGATAATAAGAAAATTTAATCTTTCTCCTTGGAATTGATACAAAGAACTTTTATTTTTCATGAACATCCGCAGTCTACTAATAGTAGTCGTAAAAATGCACTTGTGGTTCTTATTCGGTTATTTAATGTAACACGAAATAAACGGCGTTCGAATAAATAATATACACAGTGATCGGTGACTGGTGGTACAATTGAAATGGGAGGGATTCAACATGACAGAAAATAAGTCGAAAATGTAGAATAAAATTTTTTTGTACAAAGCTTTGTTTTCGAGAAAATCGAGTTTGAAAATACGGCGAACACGCGTGCTATACAATACGAGTCATCTGACGCGTCTGTTCACGACCGACCGATTCTACTTCTTACACTCCCGGACAAAAAGATAGCACACTTTACATTTTTTAAAAATTCTGTAGTAAAATCAGATAAGAATACATTTTTTATGTCACTACTATTTTTTTTGGCATGCCTGTATGTATAACATGCTCACTGTTGTCTAGAATATCCGTTTCGATAAAATTCCACGAGTGCAAATGTAAATTTTGTAATACGTAAAATCTACATGAAGTCCAATTTGATTTTGCTTCTATATGTTATTAAACGTATCCCGAAATAGTGTATAGAAACAAATTCTAATTGCAAGGTGAAAATAAATTCAAATTACGTTCTCTAAAACAAAACATCATATGAAAAAAAAATTGTTTGACATGTTCGACTTATTTTTGTGTCGTAGAATCAGCCACTTTTTGGTTGAACCACCGAATAGTCACCGATCACCCTATATAGTTAAAATGAAATTTGAACGATATTATTACAATATTGGTAGCAGGAGGTTTATTTAATTTCGTAAACGATTGTACAACAATTTGAAAACGGGAAAAGAAAATTAAGCAACAGAGCTCTGTGTTACAGATTGTACATAATAATGTACTTCGATGGTTCTTGTCGGTTGGTTCGACTGCAACCGGCGAGAAACACCGGAACAGCGTGTTCCCAATGCTTTGTACTATTTGCAATGTGATTCACATATATAGGTATATTGTTTGTATATATATATATGTAAAACGGATACAAAATGTGTCTTCGTTGCTTTTTATAATATATTTATACAAATCGTCGCGAATTTGTATAAAAGACCTTGAGGTCTCGTCGTCGCTGAAAAGTTTTACAAATTGATTAAAGTATACATTAAATTGAAAAGCCTGATAGACACTCGACAAAAAAAAAACATGTCGGATAACGGATGTTCTATATTAAATGTATATAAATGAGAATGAGTTTCAAAAGTTTTGTACTTGCTTGGAAAGGATGCTGGCTCGTTTACCTGATTTCGTTTCTACCCTGAAGCTGGTCTTTGGAGGAAAAAAAGGTTTCGTTCTCAAACGAGGATTTCTATTTAGTGACAAGTATTTTCGATATTTTGCGTCCAAAGCTTGTCCCGTGAAAATGCTTGGATATTTTCATCATTGTTACTTTTCAATGAGAAATCAATTTTTAGTGGACGGACAGGTCAGTTCTAATTTAGAAAGGATACTTATCTATACGTTGACTGAAGGTGTTCGACAACAACGGAGAAACATGTGCAGTCAGCACGATGCTTTTATCACCCATTTTTATATCCTTAATGATAAAAGTACCTCACGTGTTTCGTTTGAACTGTTTGACTGATGATATTACTCTCAACGTATATGTATACATGTTAACTTTATAACTTTTTCAGTTTGTAAAAATAATTGTATAATTTGATGTATAGATTCGATATTATAATAAAGATGCACACTTTTTATCTACAATCGATCATAAAAATGCGCACACATCCCTGCCTTTAAAATCTGTATGTATAGTAATTCCAGGTAAGATAGTTTTGCGGATAAGATGACCAGATAATAGTGCGGATAATAGTGTGAATCTTTATGCAAAATAAAAATTGCCTGCATCAAGTGTGAGATAGCACGCGACGTTTTAAAGACGTCTTTTTCGAGACTAAATATTTCGGTTCTTCATAACTGTTTTAAACAGAACCGATAAATAACAGTTTGAAACTGTTATTTTCAGAACCTTTTCGCTCCCTGATTCAAATAAAATGGGTAATCTTCCATACCACCCATTGAGGTGTTACCTGCTGGCGCGTTGCTGTATTTTTTTTTTAATGTGGGTAGTTCACCGGTAGCCCTATAGTCCCACAATTTGACTGGCCTTACACATAGCACAACTGCAATAATGTTACAATTGGCTAGGACAGATTTAATTATAGTAAGTGCATGTACACGAAGTTACACTTCACCGATTTCGATGTTTTTTAATGTTATATATAACGCTGGACAGGGACATTCTTTGTTGGAAAAATGCGGTAACATATGCGAAAAATGGCGATAACATGCATGTGTGTATAGGCACACAAAAATTGTTCGAAATATTGCATTTTATAACATATTTATATAAATTGTTTTCAAAATCGATAAGATGCATGCTTTCATGCAAAAATTGCCATAATTATTACATATATGCATACTTGCTAAAAGTGCTGAATTACGAAATTAGACTCATATCAACAATATATAAGAGAAAAAAATCCGTACTTATGTACTTGTACTCTACTTCCCAATGTAGCAATGGGAAGAAGATAATCTTGCTTCGAAATTCTAATTTGACATATTTTTGGAAAACATTCGTAATGTTGAAAAGAGCCTAGCTGATTCAAATAGCCAAAACTGCCCTTAGAGGTTTTTCAATTATTAATGAACCATTAGAAAGCTGACAAGAAAAACCCCTCTAAGCAAAAATTCAACCCCCTATCTTGCCCGTGAGGGTAATTTCAGGGTAAATTGGATTTCGTGCTTTTCCGAGCATTTTCCGCACTCTGATGCTTCCTAAATTTCTGAAAAATATGGTATATTTTGGATCCTAAGGCGGATTTTTGAGAATTTTTTCAGATTTTTTTGTTGAAAACTGTGGTCGTAAAAAAAAATCGAAAAATGCCTCAAAAATATGAAAACACACTATTCTACTGCTTAGTTCCCTGATAAAGTAGTATTACAGGCAGTGTCGTCAATTTTTTTTAGATTTTTATTGTGGGATGTTAGATGTTTATTAAAACCAATAAAAATCGAATTTTTTCGACGTTTCTACTATTAGGAGGAGAGTTACACTTGTTGGTTTTATCGCAGGTATATATTAAGTAATTTTTAATATTATTACATTGAAACAAGTAATTGTTTGAACTAAGAAATGTGATTTAAGAGAAAGAATAAGTAGTATTTTGAGTGATATATACCAGAATGTTC
>CM052134.1:2698570-2768697 GCA_028454255.1 Halictus ligatus
CCGCGTTGGGACTTGCGACCCCTTTTCGCGACCCGCGGGACGTAACATAGAAATATCAATACAATTATGGTTCAAGGGGGCGGCCAACCGCAAAAACGTTATTCATAAGCAATTTTAAGTTTAATCTTAATATTAATTTTAATTATAATTTTGATTGAATGAATAGTTTATTTCGATCCCCTCAAAGTTACAAATTCAATACCTTTTCAATACACTTTCTCGCTCCGCTCCTATCTTACGTTATCCTAACTTACAAGTAACCTCAGAACGCAAACGCAAAACTATACTAGCCAGAGAGAGAGAGAGAGAGAGAGAGAGAGAGAGAGAGAGAGAGAGAGAGAACATCACATTATCTTAAAAATACATAAAATAAAATAATAGTCCAATAATCCACAATTAAACAACAATTAAATAACATAGAACAAAATAAAGTAAAATACATTGTAACAAAATAAAAATAACAATAAAAATAAAAACTTATTCAATCTCTCCTCATCCCTCCTTTCACACACACACCTATGCCCCTCTTCCCTAACCAACGGACCCCCTCTTCCGGTCGCTCACCATGCACCCCAGTTCTTCATTTGCACCATCCCTCCATTCCTCCACCCTCCTCATCCACTTCTCCCCTTCCCCCACATCATCCAACACATCCCACATCTTCTACAGCCATCCTCTTTCCTCATCCATCCTCATACATTCTTCTCACACGTGCTCTCATGTCTCAATCATCTAACCACACACTCTACACTTTCTCTCCTAGTAATTTTGATTGTCATTTTGATTTTAATTTTAATATTAATATTAATTTTAATTTTAATTCTAAGTTTAGGTTTTATAATGAATAAAATCAATAGTTTGAACTCGTTTTTCTCGAAATTTGTTTTTTTCCCTCCCAATCCCTTTTCGCATGACTTTCGCTTTTCCCTTTTCATATGACTTATGTCATACGTATATTTGATTGCATTTTAGTTAAGACTTACAGTTTTGTAATAAAGACGTTCCAGGGACGTTCGAAAAACGTTCGTAGGACTTTCAAGGCGTCTTTAAGACGTCTGAATGTATGTTAACAGACGTCTTTAAGACGTCTTTGAGACGTCTCTGTACTATCTGGGCTGTAGTACATCTGAAACATGTTGGGATACTAAAGACTTCAGGCATCGGACGTTCAGATATAATCGAAGTCTAATTGTATTGTGTTTCACAGAATTTTTACTTAATTCCTCATTGTCCAATGACTAACTGTTTCCATTTGCACCGTTTTTGCATTCAGCGGCTCATATAATTAATGAAAACTGCATAAGGTATCTTTAAGTTTTAAGGTCTCCTTAAGTTTTCTTTGAATATGCTACTGTAATTACGGTGGAGATAAGCACTGTGCCATGAATATTGTCAAGGTAGGTAGATACTCTGAGTAGTGCAACTCGTTATTACTCCTTTACTTTTGACTGTATCGGAAACCAGTGAAACCAAGTGAAATAAAAAAAAAGTTAAAGCAAACAATTCCAAAATATTTTGGGGATAGGATATCACGAACGTTCGCGAGGAAATATATGTTTACATCGTATCAAGAAAGCACTACGATATTTAAAAGGTCTTGTGAGTTTTTGATCGTTAAAGCAGAATAAACGATATGACAAGTTACGCGTCTACGTTTTCTTTCGGTAAGTATATTAGAAGTGAAACTTTCTTCATTCGGAATATATCTCCAGTCGTTATAGGGACATCAAATAATTTCATATGTTATGTACAGTGGATCCAAATAGTATTTGACAATATTTAGTGTTGAAATACTTTCTGGATCCACTGTACATATATACACGTAGAATTTATATATTGTAAAACTAATGACTATCATGTCTAAGATTTACAATGCTGTTTTCACTTTCACTTAATCTGTTTATTGCAGCAATTAAAAACAATCTGTCTTGTAATACAAATCGAATTGAATCAAATAGAATATTTCATATTCTAACACACGTACCTGCATTCATAAGCATTTATAGATTGCATCATCGATCTTCTTAAATTACACGCACAATGGTATAATAAACAATTTCATATAATCAAAAATTTACTAATCTTCTTACTAATTTGATTATCTCTCATTTAATGAAAATTTCTCACCTCTAAAATCGATATTAGGTTAGTATACATATTACAATCGGTTACGCTTCGTTCCTAATATACATATCTATATATTATAAATATCTGAATATGACTTGTCACGTCATGAAGATTATAAAAAATCGATAGTCATTCTTGCTGGATAAAGAAACAATGACAAATTGAACAATGTTATAACCGATGAGGCTGGTGCTGAAATTAAGTTTTGCATTATTGCATTCGTATTTTAATGGTTTGTTGCATATTAAAAGCTTGCAATTTACTTAGGCATACAATTGCTTTAACAATGATTGCAATGATTGATTAATTTACATTGTAGTTTATAACAAATTTAGATTACATAGTTAGAACAGGAAATCAAAAAACCAAGTTCGTGAGCTTAACTGATTTGATGTTTGTTTTTAATCATTTTCGTTGTCTTCGACATTATTGTTTCTTATTATTTATCTTATCAACCGTTTTTATATTGCATGGACATTTCGCTCCTTGAATATTATCTTTTTTCTATTGTAATACTATTTTAGTATTACAATAAAATCTTTTCTATCTTTTCTACTTTCTCTCACCTTTTCAGTGTCCTATTGTTTAACTCCTTTTAAAAATGATCTTACCCGTTCATACCTTAATAATGTTTGATTTGAGATTAATGATTTTTCGTTGAGTTCATTTACGCTATGATATGCTTATTATTACTGAAGTGACCCCGTTCCACAATTTTAACATATTAAGAGCAGTACTTATAAAACCTCCTTGTCTATGTATCATATTCTCAGAAAATATTCATGAAAAAATGTTAATTCTCTTGGCTTCATCGGACACTCAGTCCATCAGGACCATTGCACCGGGACCCAGGAGTCCCAGGCAACCCAGATTAGGAGAGGCGCTCGTTCCTATATGAAGACTATCTGTATGTGCCCTACTGCTACGCAGCGCCGAAGCTAGGCCGTAGCCGCTTTGCAGTGTTGCAAGTTGCACTGCGAAAAAGCGCTACTGTCCGGAGTCATGGTGAGAGGAGAGTGCCGGTTACGGCTCTCCTCTGCCCGCTGCCTGTTGAAAAAGAACCGGTCCACACACCCTCCATAGCCCGGTGCGGAGACCCGCGTTTTGCCTGGCTAGCCTTTGCAGCGTGACCTCGGTCTTGACTGGGGCCCTGGTATAAAGGTGGTGACCCTTCTCAGCCTAGCGAAGTAGTCCCTCTCTTTGAGAATTAGGGATGCCTCGTTCCAAGGCTTGATTTCAGCCACCGAGGTCCTCATCCATTCTTTTATTGCAGGGATCGTACAAGTTACCCATATTAGCCCTTGTACAGTTCTGCACTCGTCGAATAGCCATCAATAGCCATCCCTAAGGCCCGAATCATTACATCCCCCTGTTCCACCGTTAGCAGCTCGTCCGAGTACCAGCGAGTGTCAGCCATGACCGCCTCGCTGAAACTGGAGGAGCTTGGTATGAGCCCCCCCCCCCCCCCCTTCATACCTGGCTACTCGGGGATGTCGCCGAGGTTGCCGATTCCTCTTGAGATCTCGGCCCACCGCGACGTCTCCTCCCTTGCCTGTATCCTGCGTCTGACCAGGAGCCAGGCCTCTGAGAGCAATCTTTGCTCTTCGGGCCCTTTTCCTAGCCGCATCGCTAGTTTTGGACTTCTTGGCTTCGCCTGTGGAAACCTCCTACGGCAGCAATGGGCCTGGTATCGGCCGACTCCACTTCCATG
Organism: Halictus ligatus; assembly: GCA_028454255.1. Lineage (NCBI taxonomy): Eukaryota > Metazoa > Arthropoda > Insecta > Hymenoptera > Halictidae > Halictus > Halictus ligatus. Next base: position 2,702,409 of record CM052134.1, read on the forward strand.
GTGTCGCCCTCCCCCAACCGTTGAACTGTCGCCCTCGTATAGGCTTTTAGGATATGGAGGTAGAAAATGAATGTCTTAACTCGTGTCTGGTATTAAAACTGTTTAATACGTGAAGATGCCATTTGAGAAAATACTACAAGTATGTCGCAAGGAATCAACGTGTCGCAAACGTAACGCGATGTGTCTAGTCCGAACATTTGTAGCTTTCTAATCTTTCTGCTTCCTGATGGCGCGTTAATAAAGTACGCGCGTTGAGAAAGTTTCCTTCCCCAAAACAACTGCATCCGGGGACGTTACTCTTGAGATTGCTGTAACGGTCGGGTCAAGGTTCTGGCAATCGTCACTTAAATGGTCAGGCCCTCAACCCGACCTCCTATGGTACGCACTTGGTAAGGATGGAATTTCTGCGTCCGAAAATTCTAACGTTCCCACGCACCATGGTCACTACAGGCTAATGGCGCCTCTTCTTCCGAGGGTACCGTAACCGAGGGTACCGTAGCTCCACCACTATCTTAAGTTGCTTTAATCGAGTGTAGCGGTTAGCTGGGTTCCGGAAGAGAAATCTTCGGCGTACCCGCACCGAGAAAGATTTATGGTTTGCACAGCATAAGACGCTATTTGTGAGAAAACGTCTTTAACGATTTTGGCCACTTACCGGACAAATGTGTCCTTGTAGTTCCTAGCGACTAACTCAATAGCGCAAGTGGACGCCATAAATTTTGGGTAGTCGAAGGGTCTCCAGCCTAGTGTCCCAGCGTCGCGTGCCTGGTTTCTATCAACTGGGACAGCTGGGCCCGTTGACGTAAGCCAGCAGTCACGTACCGCACTTAGCACTGGGCCCGGAAGACACCCCGCTGCATCACCAAAATTAGATTTTTAACGAAACAAAGCGCTCACCCTTCTCACGCACGAGGGGCGTGGAATGTGGGTATGTTGCGCAAAATTCAATGATTGGTGGAAGTTCCTCGAAAGGACTTCCACCAATCAGTCGATATGCGTTTCCAAAATATAAGAAGGCAGACTACCGACGCGAGAGAGCTAGTAGAGACACAAACGACTCGTTTCGAGCCGAATCTCTAGTCTAGTCGCAGCCGAGTCCAGTCGAGCCGAATCAGAGTAGAAACACATTCTGTCACTATCTCGTAAGAGTCCAGTCGCACCGAGTTCTCGTCCAGTGGTAGATTTGCAATCGTGCCATCGATCTATTCCGGACGCTATCGCGACACTTTTTACGAATAAACGACTCGGTCACAAAAACCTGGTTTGAACATTCTTTGAAGGCACCCGCCTCCAATAACCCAGTTCCTACACGAGCATCGATATGAGTCCCGCGAGTAGATAAGAAAGAATGGTCCGCCCCCGCATAGCCTGTCTTGCGATGTAAGGCTAGTATACCGCCGGGGGTCGCCTGTTACCCTGCGATCATCGTTTGCAGCCCTCGGCATGATAGCTCTCACCTTGGCTTGGGGGGTAGGTCCGCGGCAGGGCCTCCATTCATCCAACTAACGGTTTTTAAATCGCTGGAGTATAGCGCCTGATAGCTTGTGCCACTTTTAGTGCCGCTCCCCAAAGAGCTGATACTGCTGCGGTAGCACCGGTCTCCACGGCAGTAACCCCGAACCCGACCAAACCGTTCTACCTCCCCATGGCGTTGAAGGCGTTGGTGATTCCCTTCCCCGTCTCCTGCACCGTATATCGAATATGGACAAGGTGGCCCGAACGTTCGGACGCGCCGAGGAGGAGAGCAATCGCCTCTATTGAGAAAACGCCTCGGCAGATCGAGCAGGCGACTTGGTATAGCGTCACCCGCTCCGTTGCTACCAAGTGGAACGGTGGAGCCAGGGCGCCGCACTCTTTCCAAGAGCGCTTGACTGCGCCGGCTAGCCTCGAGCGAACGGTGCCACACGGACGGCCCATAAAGGGCAATGGTCCTTTTTAGTAGGGGGGGGGGGGGCAGGAGCTCGGAGTGCTCCTCGAAACGCTAGCGGCCGTCGATAATCAAACTCAGATATTTCATCTTGGCCCGATTTCGACGTAGGTATTGACGACATGAATCCGGAGGTCCTGACCCCGAGGCGATCGTCACGACCAAGACGATCCATATAGCCAGATCGCCTCGGTCTTTGCGGCGGCCACGGTAAGCGCCATCCTCCGGATTCGCCCGACAAAGCAGTCCAGGGCGGACACTGCCAGATGCCTGACTCTACTCCAAATCTCGCCCTCTGGATAAACCACGTTATCATCTGCATAGCACACTCGCGACAACGAGCGGGTAATCCGCCGCGGCGCGTCCTCAGATCCGTCCTCAGAACCGTTTGCATGGCCTGCTCCTTTTCTCCCACAACAACAACTTCCAGACGTGATAGCCAAACTTTCCTGTCCAAAGTTTTTTTGAGTTATAATTCCATAATTGATCCCACAAGAGTGGTGTGAAGGGGTGGTCCACCTGGGCAGAGCCCCCTTGATCGTGAAAGGCTGAATACAACCGGATGTCGCCATGTTCTCAGAGGTTGGATGTTAGCGTGTGGTGCACCCACCAGCCCACACCCGAGTGCTTACACCGAATGGTGCACCCACCAGCCCACACCCGGGCGCCTACTCTGGATGGAACCACCCCCCCCCCCCTCCCCCGCAAAATACCAGCAGCTTGGGGTTGAGCATTTTTTATAGATGTTGTCATCCTAGCATACAGTCGTATACAGGACACAGAGGTCCGCCGTTTTCCCCCATGAGTGTAAGCCTTGCCGACAAGGGAAGCCCTGTCAGGATCCGAAGATCCCGCTGGCATCGCCATACACATCATTAGGACTATTTCCCGCGGAATGCCCCTCGCTCCGTTAGCAACACAGAACTATGCGTGCTCCCAGGGTCCACCACGAGGAGGTGAAGCGAGGGGGCTTTAGACCTGTAACACCCCTCTTCTAAAAAGAACGGTTCGACACTGGATCAGAGTCACCACTGTAGGAGCCACAGGGCCTATGATCCCGCTCCTCTCCGCCACCTGGAGACGCACCCGTTCGGCACTCAACCATCCCAGAGGGCTGAGTTACCGCCACACCACGGTTGTCCTCCCAAGCCAGGATGGTTAAATATTGCTTATACTCTGCAATATACATAATAATTAAAGAGAATTAGTCAACTGGTTCCGGTTACATTGCTATTTGCGTTTGTTCACGTTGACCCTTTCCATTTTCGAAAAAGTATGGTTTACAGAAAAATTGTAGGTCAAATGATAAGGCGCCATTTTGTTTTATTACTAAAAAAAATTTAATTTTTTGTTATAAAACTTTTACCTTGTATTCGTCTCGTTTGTTTAATCAAAATGACTCCAAATGTGATATCATTACGATTATAATTACTTGTGTAATAAGCGATTAAAGTTTCGGACCTGAAAGAGGACGGTAAACGAAAAAGAAAGAGAGGCACAGAGTCGGAGTGTCAAATAACGTACCACCTCTACTAGAACTGTCGCTCAGAAGACCCAACGATACGATAGTTACGGAAATATTACGGTATACCTTTCATTCAAAGCTCAATAAATCGATTTAAAAAAATCTTTAAATCGACGATGGTTTCAGTCACGGAAAAATTTTGTCTAATGTGTTCGCCTCCTTCTCAATGCGTAACATTTTGAACCAAAAAGATGTATTCAATTTCTCAGTCGCTATATCATGCAAAAATATCTTATACAAAAACAATTCTATTATTGTACTATTTTTCTTAACGAAATTATCACAAATTAAATATCGACAATTTCTCAAGAATAGGAAAAGTATTCAATACTTTTTAGATCCACTATATAATCCTATAAGGTTAAATGAAGACTGTGCTGAAAATACGCTATCATTCGATTGGAATGATAAAGTGTGATACGGCACGAGAATAACCCGTCCTTGGAATAGTAAAGGTCTTCTGTAGTGGAATAATTGCACTTTTTGTAAACATAAAACAGGTTAAGAATAAAAATAACTTTCATTTCAAAAATATGTTGACATTGCGTTCGGTGAACGTTAAAAGAATTATTTAATATGCAAACTAATATTCGTTTGTTAATTTCAGAACCTTGGTGTTTTTCTTATTATAATAACTAACGTCATCGTCAAACGGGTTCTTTCAAATGACCTCATTAGCTTTGAGCATACAGTCAAGGAAAAAAAGGAATATAAAAAATAAAAAATTGTTGTATTGACTTAAATAAAAATAGATTATCTTCAAAGTAGCGTACAATTTTTTAATAATTTTGAGAAATGAGGAAATAACTGTTAAAAGCAAAAATATCATTTCCGCTAAAAAGAATCAGCTGTAAACATTTGTAAAAATTCAGTTAAATGAGGTATCAAAAAACTCCTACGCCACATATGAAATAATATATTTTTGTTTAAGTTAAAAAGCGATCTTTTATTTTTTATATTCCAGTTACTTTTACCGCTAAGTACAAGCTACCAAGGTTTTGCTGGATATAGATAATGTTGTACAACTCCACCATTTTGTAATTTTATGTAATAAAAAAAAGGAAAATAAAACTAAAATGTCGCTTAATGTTCCCTAAAAAAATCTTTTTTTACACTATTTCTTTATGCGAAAAAAGAATGTTAGATGTACTTATGAAATGAATTAATTCAATGCATGGAATATAAATGACGCCAATGAAGGCAGAAAAAGATTAAAAAATTATACAAGTATCTGCCCAAACAAATAATTTCTGTGATAAAAATAAATTCTTTTTGTGCCTTCCACTTTTTAAACACGTGTCCTATCATTTTGTCGCATTAGTTTGTCTTGAAAATTTACATTTTTGTAGATAAATTCATGCGGAGCAACAACACGTTTAACCGAACCAAATAAACAAAATCAGTATAAAACGACATAAGTACAAGAAATTTTATTTATGTCATCCACTAAATAAAAATTAAAAAATTAATAGGGTGCCCTATCTTTTTGTTCCTGACTGTACATATATATCTTCAGCACACGAAACTTTTTGTATGCTCTGCGCATACCCGATACGTGAAGGTTTTTATGATAACAGTCTGAAGATTAAAATGAATCAGCCACTCGAAAGTATGTACTCTGTGAATCATATGACAATTTCGGCTATCATTTTCCTTCCGATTTAATTATAAGAATAGAGCAAACCACAATAACAATGGCGACGTGTTTAGTCACGTGACGGGCCTTTCATTGATCCATTTTATGCCAGACAGGACTGTACCTATTTGTGATAAACCTGAGTAAAAGCTATTACCGGTTTTTCAATTTCATAAGCGAAGCAGTGTATTAAATATCTGCACCTTTAAATTTCTTAATAGAAATTACATAGGTATATGTATATATTCTTGTTCCGGCTTGAGTAATTAGAAAGCAGAATATAAAAAAATAGGTATGATTAAAATGTTTAAGATCCTTTTCTTCACCGCATACTCCGACGATGCACACGTTCCTGTTAAAGTCACGTGATATTGTTGTGACTTGCTCTATTGCTAAGTTAAACAAGCAGACAGTTAACTTATGTATAGTTAAATAATGAGTGCTTCATAATTAATGAAACTAACTTATTCATCGCTTCTATGAATCATTCCCGTACGTAAGAAATTTTACGAAACAGTGTTCACTGATTAATATCATCAATACCAATAAAAAAATGAATCACAAGTTGCGTTTCGCGCGCTCATTGAGTCACCAATAGGTTAGCATGCGCTTAGCATGCAAATTGCATCTTGGAAGTTGATTCGGGTTTGGTGTCCAAGATGGCCGCGATGACAGATACGTTGAACTGTCCACTGTATGCAGGATACGCCTAAATTTTCTAGTTTTTCATACTTGTTACATGTTACAGTAACATGAACAGAATTACTCGGGGTACTGTCACGAAAAACGAAGAATGCACAAGGAACAAATGACTTTTTCAGACTCGCCACACACGTATGCTACATTTTGTGTTCAGTCTGTGTTTTCACGGCGAGTAATTCGTTCTGCTGAAGCGAGAACCTGCTACAAGGAAAACGATTAGAGGTTCCATATCGCATTGTACACGTAAACAGATTTTCCAGTAAAGTATATTCTGTTAAAAAGATAACGAATCAATTTATTTGAGCTGTTATATTAATTTCTGTATTATGTCACAATGTCAGTCACTGTCATTCCTTCAGTTGTGTATATTTTTTTGCAGACAGGATTGTGATATTTATGTATTCGAGAACTTGAGTGGTTCTTAGAGTAACAGAGAATAATGGAGGCAATTGTTGAATACAACTACGAAGCCCAAGCACCTGACGAGTTAACTATAAAAAGGGGAGACATTATCCAGGAGATCAAAGTAATTCCAGGTGGTTGGTGGAAAGGAACTCTTAGAGATAAACGTGGCATGTTTCCTGATAACTTTGTCAAGGTATTATCTTTTGACAGCTTAACAAACTAAAAAATTATGACTTGTGTAACCTGTTAGAAGTTAATATTTCAATAGTTAGTGACGATTTTGTGGAATCTGTTAATAGTGGTTTAATAGTAGGGTTGTGTTTTCGAGGATTATAATAACAATATCTTGTTAACACTAAGCCTACTGAATGCTAAAGTGACTGGTGCGTGTTACCTTATAAAACTAAAAAGATTGAACTTATTTAGAGTTTGTATGGTTTTTATTATAATATGTGCTTGAATAATGAAATTTAGACAATTACTTCTCATGGAAACATTTTTATGATTTCAATAATTAAAAATAAAAAATCATTAAATTGACTAAGATAGGTTTAGTGTTAAACAGAATGTATCTTCTTTTGTGAAATGTTAAAAAAAAGTTTAATTAGTTTTCAAATGTTATATTACAAATTACAAGCATAGAATAGTTCTGTACTGGTATTGTATAAAAGAGACCGTTTGCAGTGTTGTCTTACCTTTATTGATCACAGAAATATTAAGTTATAACAAGTTAAATAATTCATTTTTGAAAAACTTTATTTAAGGATAACAAAATCATCAACTATGTACTGTTACATTTTACGATATTCAGTATTCAATTGAATGTAGGTTTTAGATCCTCCATCAAGTAGAAGCATAGGAGACAAAGTAGCGAATAATGTGTCTGAAGAAGTTACATTAAGAAATGGAGGATCGAGAAAAAGATTTTGCAAAGTCTTATTTGATTACGAGCCATGTAACAAAGATGAACTAACGCTAATACCTGAAGACACGATTGAATTTTTGGGTGAAGAGGAGAAAGGATGGTGGAGAGGTAGACTTAAAGGCAAAGTTGGAGTATTTCCTTCAAATTTTGTAACCCCTCCATTTTATGAAGATTCCGACAAATACAAAGATGAAGATAAGAAAGAATGGTGTAAAGTATTGTTTTCTTATGAAGCTGCTAGTGAAGATGAATTAACATTAACAGAAGGAGATATAATAACACTTTTGTCTAGAGATGCTCCTGATAAAGTGAGGAATATTTACATATACAAATATTGTGCTACTAAATAAACATTAATATTAAATTCTCTGACATGTATTTAACATTTTATAGGGTTGGTGGATAGGAAAACTGAAAGGTAAAGTGGGTCTATTCCCTGACAATTTTGTCGAAGTGATAAATCTTGGTACAGACCATCAAGACCACGATCAAAAATACGATCCCAAACCTAACGCAAAGACTTCTCAATCAGCGACGAAGAGTAAAAAGGCACATGTTAGAAAAAGTTTAGATATAGAAAATGTACATGCAGGTACATAACTAGTTTCAATCATTTTCATAACATTACATTAGAAGAGAAGGTAAATATACTTATGGTATCATTCTATCGAAAGTAGAGACAACTAAGAAAGTCATATCAAGGAGGAAGTCTCGAGAAGAAAGTAGCGGAGATATAAAGACTATAGGGGAACATTCAATCATATCAAACTTCAAACGTCTCGTAGGTGACGTGGAAGCCAATAGTGGTAATGGAAATACCAATACTTCTTTGGGTGAGGAGTTAGATGGGGTAGAGCGAGGAGAAGGGGCACCGCTTTTGCACTTAACAGCATCTCGAGCCAAAGCACCTCGACGACGTCCACCTTCTTCACAGCGTTTACTTCGTCGGGCTGCTGGACCAACCTCTATGGCATCGGTTAATGTTCGTTGCATTATTTTCTATATAAGTTACATGAAACCTTTGATAGATAAAAACGTAAAAAATAGTAGTGGTTAATATACTAATACAAGAATTGCCAATTCTATAGCGTTTAAACACAATAATTATAACTAGACTGCAGATTTTCATGCAAATTCATATTTCTAGAAATTAGTTGATAGAAGTGAGAATACAGTATGAATACGATTTATGTTCTTTGTTAAACATTTTATTAACAAAAATGAATACCGAAATACTTCTACATTTTTGTCCATTGTAGTGAATTGCATAGCTACATAGAATCTGCAGTCTAATTAAAGCATGCAAAATTATTATGCTTATTTAAAACATTTTATCTGAATACCCTTATACATACAAAATATTTCTTTATTCATAATAGGAAGATAACGTAACAAATGAAAGCATAGAGACTGTACTAGAACCATCGCGTGAAGAAGAACCTGACGGATTAACGGCAAAAGCAAGAAGAAAAGCACCTTGGGTTATTGAATATATATTTTTTTTTGTTAATTATAAATATATAATGTTTAATACAATTATTGATAAATTATTCGTTTGTAGGTGGAAGAATTGAAATGGAATCAATTGGAAAGATGGAAGGTCGCATATGTTGATCCACTTGACAAATCCAAAGTTAAGAAAAAACAGTTAAGAAATGCCATTAAGTAAGTTATTTGAAAGTAAAAATAACGATCTGTTAAAATGAAGTGTTCAAATATCTTATATATCATTTATACATTATTTTTAATTACTATATAGAACACCAACAATAGAAGACATTTCTAGAACAACATTCCTAGAAGCCATTAATAATTTAGAAGCTGAACTAACTGATGATAGTAAATCGAAAGATAAAAATCAGAAATCTGAAACGCCTCAACATTCTGAACAGACATCACCTAATTCTGGAAACCCTGCTTATGTTCCATATTCTGTGTACAATCAGTTAGTAGAAAGGGTAAGTAAGCTAATCTTGAAAGTAATTGTTCCAATATATTAATATGTTTAAACTTATCATTATACAATTTCTGTTTACTTAAGACTATCAAAACCTCGTCAGGTGTCTTTAAACTTTGTTTACCTTTAAAAGAAACTTTCTTTTTTTCATGCAAATGTTCGAGTTTGTGTTTGTAAAGGAATCCTATATATTAAAGTTGTAGGAATGTAATTGTAAAGTTTTAAATTGGAATTCGTTAAATTTTTTCAAAATAATTTCTTTTTTAAAATTTGAACTCCATGTCAAAAGAGTATCCGTTTAACATTCAACGAGTAAAAAACACAATACTCCGTACTCTTCTTGTTGAAATGCATACAAATTGTGTAATTTTCAGAGTAAAATTGATTATTTAAAATTCACAATTCATCATTCAATAAATAATAATCTTCTTTTATTCTTCGATTAAATGATACATTATATACTCGATGTACAACTCGAATTTCATAGAAACTGTTATCAAAAATGGTTCAATTAATTCTCTACACTATTTCATTGATAATAGACTAATTTACTAACAAAAAAAAAATTCCTCATAATATGTATACATGTCTCACTTTTGTAAGTAATCACTATTGTCGGATAATTATAAAAGTATCAATTGACAGCTATGATTCTCGCCAACTAAACTAGTTTACATTTATTACAAAATTAATTTTTCTTTCACTTTGAATTACCCAGTTGAAAATATATTAAACATATATGTTCATGTACGTTTTATATTTCTTTTTTATACTAAATAGTATAAAAATTTCAAATGATTACTGATAAATGTTACTCGAAATAGGTTGCTACTTTAGAGGAGAAACAAGCAACGATGCTACAAACGATGATAAACGTATTACAGCAAGTATTTCTTCACCTTCCAGCCGACAGTCCAACAGAACAATAGATGTCAACGCATAAATTTAGCAGTATGTTTTCTATGTATAGTAACACAAATACGAAGTTTTTAAATTCGCTAAGGAACTAACTATTGTTACACTACTTCTAATCGCACACTTCACTTTTCCAGTTTATATTTCATACAATACAAAGGCCTTGGTTTCTCTTTCCATTTTAAGTGGAAATCTTAGTGTAATTTATATTGTATCATTCTCCTATTTATTTACATAGGTAACAGTATTTACTTAATATTGTTTAAAACGAAACATTCAATATGTTATTCATCATGTACGAAGGTATATTCTTGATTTGCATATATGATCTCATTGTAACTGCCTCATTTGTTTATTACTCTGATATTTATATCAATGGAGTAAGAATTGAAGATATAGTAAAATTCATTCCAACTTTTCTATTTTCTTGAATTTTAATTAAATTCTGTATATTTTCTCATAGTACACATTTAAAATTATTTTTAAGCATTAACGATATTTATTAAACAACTGATAATATATTATTTCAATACGCCTCCCTAATCTCTTCGCAACAGCGGAACTGGCCAAAAAAGTGTTATCGCAATGAAGCGCTTGGAAAATTTAATTTCTTATCTTAAAAATTTTATCAAAAGAAACTGTTCATAATTACATGTTCCTTACTAAAGTTTATATAAATATAACTTCTTTGTGGTAGTAACAAGCAAATATTATTACTACACGGTAATATTATATTTTAACAGTGGGCTGGTTATTCGCGCGTGGTATACTATAATGGCATTTCGTACTTAGGGGTCAACTGACGGGGGGTTACTATAGAAGCCTTTAGTAGCGAAGTTAAACTATATGTTGAAACTATAAAGAATGTACTTGTACTTAAATCGTTATTAATGAAAATTATATCATTTGTTTTTTTATTAAGGGGCTGCCTCGCAATTAATAATTTTTTAATCAATTAATTCAAGTGCCAATACATTTAATTTTCTCTCGCATAATTCTGTAACTTTATTATAAAAATTGTTTAATTCTAATTAGTTATACTTTAAGAAATATTCAAATATATTTAGCAGAAATTGTAATGATTTCTTAATCGATTAGTGAAATATATTTTTTTCTCTTCATAAGCAACGTGAACTGGTGCTACAAAATAAAATAGTTTTGATATGCTGTATCACATAATTGTAGTACGACTAAATGAGGCAGCGAACTATGATCAATAATTTTTATCCTAATTAAAATTAGTAACGTCAGAGCAACAAGATATACTGATGCTCATTTTTTAAAAGGAAAATGCATACTATTACATTTATTTTATATAATCACGAAACTGTTGAATATTTAAAATCGTTTTATTTTTTTAAAAGAAACAAAATTTTCAGTAAATACAATGCGATTAGAGATATACATACGAGAGAAATACGAACCAGAACAAAATCTAATTTTTTATATTAGTAATGAATAGAAATATTTTATGCTTCACTTTCACACGTATTAATTTAAACTCTATCTTAGCTGTACGTAATAATATAAATACACACTATCCTAAATAAAATACTACTATAATTCGCAATTTAGCTGTCATCTTGAAAAGTCATCTAGTCTGAAAGACACAGATTGCAGTGATTATAAGATTAAAGTGCCACGGCCAATAAAAACTAATATTGTCACAATGGATGTCATTGTTAACAAATATTTCCTTCAAAAGGTGATAATAGACTATATCAAAAAGGACATACATTCATTCATAAATGTCTTTATTTATATTGAATTGTAAATTGATTTTCAGAAGTATAGTAATTTCATTCTCTCTTAATGAACATTATATATGTATTCTTACATTTTGAAGGACACAATGGATGTAATATATAGTATAGAATGTTAGAATTGTGTAAAATTTTTACATATTTCAACTGGTTATAGCTTATTTAAGTGGGGTACAACTTAAGTGGGATGGATATAACTACACAAACACAAATATTCATTGGCATACAAGGAGAAAAATATTTTAAAAGCTGTTCCAATTTGGCAGCTATGGAATTACATTTGTATGCTTTTTACTAAATTTGTAGTTTTAAATTAATACAATTGTCCCGCATAATAACTACATATAGGATGTAATATTTACAGATAAACGAAATTGTTTGACAACATCAATTATAGAAATTTATTTGTATATATGAAAATTGAGAATTATGAATATGAACATACAAGACGTCTTACCAATCTTAAACGTCTCTAACATCTCTGTTACTTTTCGTATTATCAACAGCAATAAAGATATTGAAGATGTGCGAATCAAATAAGACACTCTGTGTATCATATTAGCAAGTGTATTGCAATTTATTACATAATTTAATTTTTAAAAGAATTTTTCATGTTAAAAAAATTTCATTTTAATACGTTATTCTAATGTATATTTTTTTTTAATAAATTGAACTGATGTTTATATTGTCTGCACACGAATGATTACTTTTTACTCATATTTTTAGAATATATGTTACCGTATACATATATAATTTATACGTTTTGTTTATTGTATTTATATTGACATACTAAATCGCAATTCTTGATGTCCGACGATTTTGTTAGTTAAATTATATAAGTATTATACATAAAGTAAATATTTAATTTGTAACTAAGTAATAGTTATATATGTTAAAAAACATTTTTAGTAAAAATCATTCGTAATGCTTTCCACAATTTTAAGCTCTTTCATACTTTTGTAAAAAAATGAAAACACTACAAAAATTTCTTAAAACAATTGAAGAAAATATTTTAATTGTAAGCGTATATAATTAATTTATTTAAAAATCTACTAACCCTTTTAAAGGTCCAATTACTAATATCAGTCAGTTCATCAAAGACAAAAGTAGTTTATATAGTTATTACCCAATATCATCAATAGATTCTTTTCCACTTTTGAAAAGTATTATTATAACTTCTACTTACAAAAATAATTTTGTGACAATACTAGTTCTAAGAAAATAAAAAATAATTTTTCCAATTTTGTATATTGTATAGTGTTAATTGTATTACGTCAAATTTATATACGGTTTTTTTTTTAATTTATTATGATACTGCAATTTCGGATATGATTTCAAATATTCTTTTACATGTTCAGAACGGCTGTGAATTTCACAAAATGCTTCGTGTTAGCGTTTACAACGAAATAACTCAATGTTACTCTCTTCCAATTTGAACAGTTACACAAACGCAACTTTTTTAAACATAAAGGAATTTCAAAATTATAAGGTATCATAGTTAAATCACGTTTATTTGTAAATTTTCATGAATTGTGATAAGGTGATTTACCTATAAGATCATAGTCTCGCTATATTATTTTCTAAAAGTTGTCATGATGATTTATGTAATTGATAAAGTTATTAGGAAAGATGAAAATAATAATTAATGGTATTACTTCTATTATTGTTAAGTTGTTACAATTAGTATTATTACTGAATTATATTTTCAGAAAGTTTATGAACATATTTAGAAATTATATTTAATTTTAAAGTTATTGATTAAAAATACAATTTCAATATAATATTGAATATATACTTATTGTGTATAGTTAGATTTTTAAGATATTTCCGTAAATGTATTATTTTAATAATGATAAGGTTTTTAAATATTTAATCACTGTAAAATAACGGAACATAATTTTATTGGAAGATTAAACTTACAATAAAGAGCCGTATTACAGTATATCGGTCTACATTATCAGTTTAAACCTACTTTTATTTGTGAATTACGTTATAAAGTATAACGTCCTTTCCGAATTGTCGATGAGATTGTATGTGAAGTTGTTCTGAACACGTATAAAACAATCTTCATAAGTCTTTACTATATTCTTGAAGCAAAATAACGAAATGTGTGCCATTAACATGCATTTTTAAATAAGAGGATGACTATTATTAAAGTTTGGCTTGTATGAAACTGTTATTATTATTTTAAACTATTATTATTTTCCTACTTTGTTTTATTTGCAATAAAATCCTTATTTATATTAAAAAAATTCAGTATAAAATGCACGTTAATAGCCTCTATTTATAAAGATTGTAATTCTTAGTCGTTTATTTGTAGCATATGTATAGTAGTTAAATTTTCATTAAAAAATGATGAAGCACGTGATGATTGTATCTTACATTTAGGCTATTTAGTAATACGGAACCAATAATTTTGTATAAAACAAAAAAATTGTAAAGTATTTCGTCTTTATTCGTTAGTATGTATGCATTAACCGTATATAAAAAATAAACATTTATCAAAATAGAGAACAATACAAATATTTATAATGAATTTCAAGGCACATAAAACTGGATTGCTGTTTGTCATTATTTATATATATAGTTTTAGCAGAACTGGAGATCATATGATCTTCTGCAGTTCTGCTACAACTTTCAACAATTTATAACAGCTGTCTCTTAAGTATTAAGTATACGATAGACGATAAGTAAATGGTTGTATACGTGTATATAATCTTTGGAGAGTGAAAATTGTATATTTTTTCTCTTAATTAGGCATGTTTCCAGATCAACTCGAATTTGTATATAATCTATCAGAATATATCTTTTCTTGCTAATAACACAATAATATTTGTAGTTACATATATTACACACCAATACACAGGATAGAGTATTTAAATAATGGTACCAAAATGTCTGTGGTAGGCACTCCTCCGTCCACGGAATGTCACGTCAGAGTCCCGTCGTTGTACGCGACAAAGTATCGCTTGCTGTACGCTTCGGTGCTGCAACCAATGTAAAATAATAGACATCTGACCACGAAGAGTCATCGTCGCGTAATCGTTGCTACATGCAGTCATCATTACGCCTAGCGTACGATGTTGCGATCACTTATATATACATATCCCTTTTCACCCACACCTGCATTAATTTCTACACATACAAAAACTTTGAGTTTGACTTTTTACGCCACGCGTACGTGTACACATCTCTGATACAACGTATCGTGGACGGACGGTCTTAATACTTATAGTTTTATTCAAAAGACTTTAATGATGGAAAGAACCTGTTCCTCAAGAATATTTATGATTCAAATTTTGAAGTATTTTTCTTCATAATGGGTTTATATACTTTTCTGATATGTTTAGGATCCTCAAGTTAGGTGGGACAATCAGTATATGTATACATGGTGTCCCATTTAACTGGAAGTCCAAAATATCTCAAAAACTGTCGATGATACTAAAATATATTCCAGACGAAAGTGAAACGTTATCAGGGGGCACACTTTCCGATGTAGATATCTTTGTTCTATTTAGACGCGTAGTGGTCATATGAAGGTACTTTGCTTTTTTAACTGGTACCGTCTATTTTTTAATGCACAACTCGATGCTACTCGTTACACCCTACATAAAAGTACTAAATCATTTATGGCAAAAATCATTAGTTTGGAAGATATTTTTATTTTAATAATGAGTACAGGAGTTAGTACTGTACAGGTCCTAGCATTTTTTATAATTTTATTCATTCGTTATTTTTCTAAATAATGTATTGTACTCTAAGAATGTTTGACCAGAAGAAAAGAAAAGTAGTAGTGTAGACGACGAATGGACTAACCATTACCAACTTCGTCAACTATGTCAATGAAATGTGCATTTTGGTCAATAAGCATTATGATGTGCGACAGCCAGCCTCAGCAACTGGCATGCAAATACAGTAGTATCTCTGTTTCCGTAACTGTCGTATCGTCGGACCTGCCGAGCCGTTTTAGTATATAGAGGTGCTGCATTCTTTGTATGTAGTGAGCTGAGCGTAGAAAAGAATAGCTATTGAAAAAGAAAGGGACACTGGACTTCGACGCTTTGCTTCTCTTTGTTTTCCGTTCGCCGTCATATTCCACGCTTAACACATTAATCGCTTATTATACGAATAATTGTAATTGTAATAATATCGTGATTGGTGTCATTTTAATTTGAAAGACGAAGTAATTCATTTAAAGTAAAAGTTTCATAAAAATGAAAAATTAAAAAGGTTGCAATCTTTTTCTTCGCTTGCATTAGTGTGAGTTTCACCAAGAATATTCACGATTTGACTAGTTACAAGAAGGATCCCTCAGTAGTGGGGATGAAATTTTGACATTTATGGTAGAGACCTTTGCGACAGTTACGGAGATAATACATACACTAACGAGCAAAACTGAGTCTACACTATTTGAAGCAACATAACTTTTTAAATTTAAAATGGTCAGAATCGATAAAGAAATAGTAAAAGTTGGTTTTTTCGGCTTTTTTATCTGGGCCTGTATTGAATATTTAAGAAAATGTATTTGATTCGCTCGAATAAATTATATCCATGCTGAAAATTTCACCGATATTGGTTAATTCGTTTACGAGTTATAAACGCTTAAAAGTGATTTTCGCTTAAACGCGAAAAAGATTTTCGACTTGAAATCGCATTTTTAAGGTTCAGCTTTGCCAGGTGGCCTTGATCCGCCCCAGTGTGCGAAGCTACGGCAGCGCCGTTGTTTACGTTGTCGGCCACGCGCGCTCAGATGGCCTCTCTGACAGGCATCATACGATCGAATAATGTAAAATGTTGCTCAACAATGTAAAAGTAGGGCCTGCCTGGTAGCGAGCGCTCTAGATTTATCCTTTATTTAGCACTTTTGACCACTGATAAGCCCCATCTTTGCATTATCGAGCCATAAATCCCCGCCTCCCAAGCCCCTGCAACCTTGTACGATCTAGCGTTGGATGCGGCACACCAAGGTACACACACACGGCACGCACACTGGGGCGGATCAAGGCCACCTGGCAAAGCTGGACCTTAATCGTTTATAACTCGTAAATGAATTAACTAATATAGATGAAATTTTCAGTATGGATATAATTTATTCAAGAAAATCGAACACATTTTTTTAATTTTCAATACAATCTCAGATAAAAAAGCTAAAAAACCCAACTTTTACTATTTCTTTTGCGATTTCGACCAATACAAACTTTTTTCAAAAATTTTTCCACCTCGTCTAATAAAGTAATCCTTCTAACTTCTCAATAACATTCAAATCATTTGATCTAATTTTTAAAAAGTTATGTTGCTTCAAATAGTGTAGACTCAGTTTTGCTCTTTACAGTATAATATACATATACAGTGTATGTAGAAATCGCGTGACGCGTCTGATAATGACCAACCAATTCTACTTCCCGCACATACTAGACTAGAGCACGCGAACTCGGCGGATCTTCAAACTCATTTTTCTGGAAAACTGGACGTCAAACAAAAGAATGTTATTCTTTCTTTTCGACTTCTTTTGCGATAATTATTCTTGTACATTCATGTACATTCGGGTACATACATGTACATTTTCGTACATTTTTGTGCCATATATTGGTCGTACAAATGTTCTGTATTTGGACGAAACTGTTATTTTTAATATATTTTCATAAATAAAATTATCAAAGTTTACGATTTAATTATTTTATTTAAACTTTCTTTTGTATAGCATGTAACTCATAATTACAATTTCATAAATATCTTGTTTATAGTTTTTCATTTATTTAATTACGTAAAGATTGGTGCATTGGCGAAACTTCACAAATAAAGTGTAGTAGACTGTCACATGGTACAACTTTCCAAAAAGAACTATATTCTGATTTAGATGATTTCATAATAGCAACGCATCCCCTCGAGTGCGACGGTTCTCCTTCTCCCCATGCTCGATATTTAAAACAGGAAAATGGTTCATCTAAAAATCATTTTTGTCTTTCAAAAATTTAATTACTTTAATTAATTTAAATATTACTTTAAGAAACCTATAAGCCTATATCACGTTCCAACTTATTTATAAAATTATATTAATTTTTAATAACCATTAAATACAATAACAGAATACAATGAGGTACATGTCATATAACTATACATACATGTATATAAATCATTTTTAAGACTTTGTGTCAGTTATTAATGTTAACTTAAAATACAGAACTTAGAGATATTAGACGAATTTAAGAATATTACTATATCATTTGTGATTTATGAAAATTATTAAATTAAGAAATACATTTTCATCGATTTTCTGCTCGTACAATTGACTTAGAACATTTTATTTTGTAGAAAGATCTACAGTCTATTAATGTAGTACTCACAATATTATTTATATTACAACCTGAGACTTGTTCATCAATTATATAATAATTTTCATGTGTTTATACGAAAAAAATAGAAATAGTGGAAGATAAGTCAAGAAAAAGAAATATATACATATGAAAAAGGATATTAATAAATTATTCAGTAATCATGTGAATAATATTTTATATACCACAATGAACATTATACTTAATAGATATTAGTAAATTAATCATTTTTCTTAACATTAAAAGAAACCTACAAATTAATAATTTAGAGTTAATATTTTTGTCATAACTACCAAATTCGTTTTTCCAAATTTTCTCGTGATCACGGTTACTGAGACCAACAAAAGTGGGTGTATTTTCAGAAATATATTTCGCTAGACCTTCCGTGCGCTCCTCACTGATAATATGAGCCAAGGTAGAATTCATCTTCTGGCAAGAACGTTGTGCTTGGCTATAATTCAAATAATTATTCGAAATGACGAAAATCCCTGTCTTCGGAATACAAATCAATGTAAAGTTCGGGCCTAAAAATGAATTACAAAAAAATGCACTGCATTCATATTTGAAATATTTCTGTTTGGTATACTTGTATTGTATATTTATTTTATTTATGCTATAAATTGACGTGTTACGCAAAAACTAAACATGCAAGAAAGTTCAGGTTGGAGTCAAAAGGTAGAGGGAACTTTCGACGCGAGTACTTTATACGCTCTATTTTTGTATTTATGTGAAAAATCCTTTATCTAGGAGGAATTTACTATACAGGAATGCATTCTACAGATATTTTTAGGAAAGAAACTATTCACGAAAAGTATTTGGCTTCCTTCGTATATGAGCAGGTTAAGAAAATGTTCATTGATAGCTTGTGCGCGATTCGTTCGCGCCAGACGGCCATTATAGCCTTTTCTCAACTCGCCACGGCTGTCGCTATGCGTAGTCGACGTTGGTACCACTCAAATGTGTCTTTGCTACTATGCTTAATTACGTACAAATTTTTTTCTTTTGGCTTTTTGGGTGCCAATCATTACACAAAAATATTAAAATACGAGTTATATTCACATTTATTTGTGGAAATGGTTAATAAAGAAAATGGAATGCAAAAAGTAACTAATTTCGGGTGTAAACAAATTTTAAAATGTTTCCGCCTTTCATGACGCTTGTACATGGAATCCCGATTTTCAATAACAAGTATTCAACACTAATCAGCAAGCATCGCACATAAGTCTTTTCCTTGGTAAGAAATGTCTGTAAAATGCATTCCTGTATAGTAAATTTCTCCTAGATACAGGATTGTTCACATAAATACATTAATAACCATTTACAACTATTAGGAAATACATAGAAATATAATTGGTTATGTGGATATGTATACTCGAACCTGAACTTTCTCGCATGTGAGCTTTTGCCTAACACGTCATTTGTTATCAAAATGCATTTTTACAAAAACCAATATTTTTCGAAAACGTTGCATGATAGTGCAATTTTGCTTTCAGATTTGGTTTTAGAATGACAAAGTCTATAAGAATCACCCAACAGGTATTGTAAAATAAATTTGGTGTTGGACAGTATAATTTATAATATATGCCGGATCGTATAATCTAAAGTAACATAGTTATTAATGAAATTTTTGTTGTAAACTTTTATTATTTTCTATTATGTGTATAATAACATTTGAAATATTATTTTTTAAATTTACCAGATGGAATATAGCTAGGATACATGCTATAGTATTTGTAATTCTTATCTTTGTGCAGAACAGTAAAATTGTGAACTTCTGGACACTGAAGAGCTTGGCAAACTTTAGTTGTTCCTTTACGTTGTTTGTTGCGCGTATTCAAATGCCATTCTGTATTAATAAATAAGATTTTGCTTTGAACCTTTGTAATATTAGGATATTGTATATCTCAGGTGGGTTAGTATAAGTAAAGTGCGATCCGTATTACGAATTCTAATATAAACATGAAACAAATATAAATCATTATTGCAAGCAATTAGTACCAACAGTCCAACGAAAAATTAGGTAGCAATTATTCTTGAATGGTGGTTTTCATAATTGATTACAATAATCGTTATTCATTAGTGGTACTGGAATCTTCGGATATCCATCCGCTACACTTTAATCTATACTTATTCATCATTTATGTGTAATAAATTGAATTGTGAATTTCTTGCACACACATATAGCACCACTGTAAATCACTGTAGTATAAAAAATGAAATAAATAAATAATAAAACTGATACCAGAGGAAATAAGTGACCATTTATTTTTCTTGGTTGAAGATTAGTGTATAGAAAATCTATCAGTGTAGTTGAAGTTGTTAATTTTTTTGCAATTATAATTTCATGTGACTAAACTCTATTATTCACTAACAATAAGTTCTATATTGATGGATTTGTATGGTTAATTGTGTCTGTAAATTCAATAATTTTATGTGTTTTATCCTGATTTTATTTAGTTATAGTATATGCCTCAAAACAGATGAATCATTACAGTTGTATGAAATACATTAGATACATATTTCGCCACTAATAATTGGAATCATCTTACCATTACGTTTACTTTCTAAACCATAATTAAAAGCCAGAGCTTTCTTGGCTAAGGCAAACTCTCTGCACTCGTTTACACTTCGTACAGTTGTCCTCGAAAGTATTACATGACTTGAACGGAAATTCGTTTTGATTAGTTGATAATATGGCAAAGGTCGCAAATTAATTTGAAAGCAACGATCACAGAAAGTTACGATCGTTATTAAATATACCATTAAAAAAGTAACAAATATAAACAGTTGGCTCATTTCTGAGATCTAAAAGCTATCTCATTTGACTGAATGATTATAGTCGGACAGACCTAGTTATATTGCACGCACATCTACAAAGCTTCATTTTAACTGATCGCAGAAACGTATTGTGTACCGGTAATTAACTTGTATGTCAACGTTATGCGCACACAAAGCCAATTAAATTCTAATTTATGTAGCTGCTACCTACTGAATCCTGACAGAATGAGATGCAAATATTTTTTAACGACTTAATATTCATTCACTGCGTTTAATGTAAAAATCAACTAATTCACATACTCTCCTTTGTTTCATAAAATAGAAGTTTATTGACGTCAAAGACTACGATTTAAAAATATTTTTCATATCGTGAGTTATAGAATGCGGATCTTGTGCACTTATGACAAAAACGAATGAGTAAAATTTAAAAACATTACTAAAGTAAATTGTTAAAGGAAGGAAAAATTTTTCATTTGAATCCTAGAGTTCGCAATTGATGCAGAAAATTTGTAGTATGCATAAGGATCCGTAGATTAGTGATTTATTATAATGAATTGAGCATGTAAGTCCATATACATTTCGTAGTTCATTGTTCATAAAATCTATAAAATATAAAAATATCCATGTTTTCTTTTACAAAAACAACTTCTTACATGTAAATTGATATTTTAAATTCGCCCTTTAA
The DNA here is from genome assembly GCA_028454255.1 of Halictus ligatus. Classification (NCBI taxonomy): domain Eukaryota; kingdom Metazoa; phylum Arthropoda; class Insecta; order Hymenoptera; family Halictidae; genus Halictus; species Halictus ligatus. The sequence continues at coordinate 2,723,959 of CM052134.1, forward strand.
ACCAAATTATACATGTTGTAAAATATCTGTTTCATGAAACTATTCCACAAGAACATATACTTTGTTAAATGAAACACGTAATTTCAAACAGAATTTCTTTAAAAATTAACTCGTGACGCTTCTTTCAAGAAATTAAAAAAATTTTGTTTATCTTTAAAACAATGTATCATCTCCACTTACATTTAACACTACCAAGCTGCACATAGCTGCAGATAATAATTTTATTTCTGAATCGTCGATCCATCCTTGTCTATACTCATGAAGAGCTTCGTAAAAACTGAAATTGTAGAGTCAATATAGAAGTAACGTACGATAAATACTTTACCCAAATCATACGATGAGAGACGTTCAACTGTAAATATAGAACAACAGGCACGCAGGATATTTGGTCCATAGTATTTAATATAATGCGAACAATATTATTGTACACATCTTTGATTTTACAAAATTTTCGATGAAAGAAACCTGTGATCCTCCTCTTTCTGCAATATGACGGACAAATATCGTACAAGAAACTGATAATGAGCAATAATAGTGAAAGTAGAAGTTTCTTTCTTTAAAGTAAACCCAAATTTTTTATCAATGTTATAACAGTTTAAATATCAGAAATTATCTTTAGCAAAAATTCAAATGTCCGGATATTCGTCACCGGGCACTGCACATACAGTATGTGTATACAAGATACATACTATACATAATTACAAGAAAAAATTACAAGAATAATATTAATTAATTATTTCTAAGAATTACAAGGCTTAATGGGATAATAATTTCCATTAACTAAAATATCATTTGTTACGTTGCCGCAACACACAGAAGGGTTTTCCGCGAATGGGTTGGGTCCTTGTCCCGATCGGAGGAAATACACGACAGTTTTCACAACAACGATTTTATTAGTAATATGTTTGCGTAGAGGACTTTCGTCGTACAAGATGCTGGTTCGCTGGATCGACTGTTCTTAAAAGTACCGGACGTCTCGGGAGGTTGTAGCGTTCTGGTGTTCGGTGTCGCGTTTTCTATAATGTTAACTTTGACTCTTCTTCTATTGGTAGTTTCTTAACTATATGGTGTGACTAAAAGGATTTCTATTGGTAAGAGGGTGGAGTAGTTTGGACGTCGGAGTAGGAGCGCTTTGTTTAAATTATGTCGTGGGTATGTAATTAATGGAGTGTTGATAATATGGGAAACGATAAGGAACTAGACTGTTTGTATAATAAGATTGCCCTCTCAATGGGCTCGCTCTCGTGGAGTCTCGAACTGGTGTCCGGTGACACCGAAAATCCTGGGACTGTCGCGTCGCCTCAAGTGTTTCGACCTATCGCAGCAAACCCTGTCTAAACAATCGTAAATCTCAGGTTCGGTCTGCGTAGGGCCGAACAATGATGACGATGAATACGAGACGAGTGGATCGGATGTAACATCATTATAAAATATTTTCTAATAAACCGAAAAATAGAGTGGTACAGGAAGGTAGTTTTGTTTGCAAGAGTTAACAATAAACCTATAATACTAAAAATAAGACTAAACATGTCATATTTTGTATTTCTACAAAACAGTGCAAGAAAAAGATTGAATTAAGGGGAGCCTGATGAAAACGGTTGAAAATTAAATTAAATAAAATTATTAATCTACTTATTAATTTAACTTATTAACACAGTATTATTAAATTTTCATATCCATGGTCGACTCAGACATGAAAAAATTGTCTAATGCTTTCAAAGACGTTGCAAATTAGTATTGTGATGTAGCAATGCTACTAAATGCTACTAAAAAATGTGCATTCAGTTTCCCAGCAACTATATCAAACAAAAACATTTTTTTAGAAAATAATGATCAATGCATAGTAAAAGTAGAAGTTTAAAGTTTTAAAATAAGTCCTGCTTTATGATTGTACGATTCTTTTTTACGAAATTATAACACTTTAAACATTATTACATATACTTTTTGAAATCGTTACATACTCTAGGGGAGAACAGTTTTAATGTCGAAGAAATAAAAATGTGTGCGGCAAAGAAGTAATAGTCTTTGAAATAAAAAAAGAATGAAAAACTGTAAAATGCCAATTTTTTTAGTTTAATCTTTTAATTAATAATTCATCTTAAATATTGCATGTACATACATACCTACTCGTTTTGAAGTCACAGATAACGATTAAAAAAATCGACGATTAAAAACTTTGATTATTTGGTACCAAAATAATTTGATTAAAGTGAAATATATGTTACTGTTATTGCACAATTTAATGTCTTTCTTTGTAGTTTTAACATATCAAAAATTATATTTTCTAAAATTTGTGTACCAATGCAACTTCGTTTGACATACATATTTTTTGTGACCATCTCGTGGACCACATTGTATTTACATTGTCGTTTGATGTTCGGTTCGTTTCTGTCTCGGAGAGTGTACGGAAGGGAGGATCAGAAATAGCGCGGCTGACCATGAGTTAGAGTCAACACTAAATTGGCTTAACGACTTGCTTCAGATTTGTCCAGTCTAATTCCAGTTGAACCGACTGACTCAACACTATTACTTGAGCTTCAACGATGACGATGAACCCATTGAACTTACACAATTTCTACAATTTTTAAAAAACTTCTTTTATTACCTAAAAGCCAGACCTAAACAGAATCAACAACATACTTATAACTAGACTGTGGATATTATGCATTCATGGCAAAAATGAATGAAAGCAAATCAAAACCGTGAATACATTCAAAGTATTAACAAATATTGTTCCTGTCGCGGCGTGGCGCGGCCAGGCCGTAGCCGTAGTCTGAATAAGTTATATCGATATATCGTATAGTTATATTGTTTTATAGTTCTACATTAGTTCTCTGGATGCCGGGTTCCCCATTGTATTCGGGGACGGAATATGAACAAAACACCGAAGCATTGTGCTATATGATCGTGATCGAGGTTTGCCGGTCGGCACGAAGGACCGCTACAACCTGGGAACAAAAAAGTCGTTAATCAGACCGAAAAAAAGAGTGGCGATGGAGATTTGTCGATCGGGAACGATGTCTCCTGCGGGCAGTCTTGTTTGAGCCCTTGCGATGATTGGACGGAAAATAAAATAAAATAAAATAAGATAAAATAAAACGTGTTATTCCGTTATCTTTAACTTATTGAAGATATTAGTAGAATAAACACATTTTTCGTAATTGTTGCAGACGATTCTTATTTTGCATAAAAATTCGCAGTCTGTTTATAACTGATATAATGATAACTGATTCTAAACTGACTTTTATCTATTTTCTTGGTACAGAGTTGCAGAGAACATTTAATAAATAAGATATCCCAAATAGTCAAATCTGACATTTCAGAATACCAGCAAAGTCTGCTAGTAGACGCAGACAGTAGATTTGCAGCAGACGTTAATCAAAGTCACAGACGAGGTATGTATCTAGGTATCTACAGTAGCACCTCTACTGGAACTGTCGCCCGGCAGACACGACTATACGACCGTTATGGAGATACTATACTCTACTAAGGCATCTTTTACAAAAACGGTAATTAGAGGTATAAAGCAATCGAATGGAGGAGTCGAACTAGCGATGAACCCAAACTCTTTATTCTACTTCAGATTTGTTCATACTCTTATTAGTCGAAGGTAGATTATTATTTTTCTATATGCCGAACGGTATCCGCACGTACAATGCCGTACATACATTCGACATAATAATTAAATCGATAGAAAACCGAACGGAATACACGGCAGACGCGTAACACTTGATTCATTTCTGTCAAGAATATGAATAGTCCATAATAAAAAATATATATTAATGTAGATACATTAGCATTTTGATTTATTGCGCTATGCTAACAATTTTAATATTTGTAATTTTTAATATTTCTAGTACGTTGAAATCGGCAATAGATGTCCCTAAAGAAGTCTGATATTTTTTATTATTATTTATCTGTCAGAGAATTAAAATGAATTAAAAAATAACAAAAAATGTGTATATTTAAAAAATCTGTTCTCAAAATCGTAGAATATAGATTTTAATGAATATTTAAAACATTCACTTTTATAAACAATGTAACAATAACATAACAGTAACAGGTACATTGTACAACATGTTGAACAATTTTATATAGAAGTTATTTTTATTCTATTATTAAGAGCAGGTACTTTAGATTGCTTTTTAATTTGTACCAAATTGAGTCATTTAATAAGTTCATGTAGAATTTTCCTAACTCGTGGCAGATAAAGTTCTCGATTTGGTGAAACTAATAAGTGAAGCTTGTAGTCGGAATTTCAAAATTGAAACCACTAGATATCACGGTGAGTTTTAAGAGGCTAAAACAGATTATACAAGTCGTTTTTTAAGATTTAAGCTATCAATGGATCAATTGATTTCGCCACTTGATTGAATATATCGTCGATGGTTCCTTCGGCAACGATCTAAACAAAACGGTTCAAAGTTAACTTCATACTCCCATCTTTCCGTTAATGAACTACCATGCGTTAACTTACTCTGACAACTTTATCCTTATAGTGTTTAACGATCTCCCCGTTTTTGACATTAAATATTTCGATTCTTTTTTTGATCGTTTCCTCGTTATCATCAGCCCTTTGCGAAACGGCTGCACGACCCAACAATCTTGTCTTCATAGTTTCACTTGAAACGTCGAAGAAAATTATTAAATCCACCGGACAGACCTAAATTACAATTTCTCGGTTTCATTGAAATTTCTGTGCTATTGAATACATGTACAAAGCCGTCGAGATAAATCCGCAATTTTTCGGGCAGTCCCACAAATAAGATGTAAGTAAAGCAAACATAAACAAAGGCAACTGTTGATAACATAACTCACTATACATATAAGCCGTAAGGCAAGTAAGGGGAGCTCGTATTCCTTTCTCGCGCTGGTGCAAGTCGGTCTGTCAGACTTGTCTCCCCATTCTACCTTCCCCTTCTACGACGCTATTCCCCCAAGCTTCCGCCACATGTATGTGTCACAATACATGTGACTAATCCAGTACTGGCAGAGAGGGGGTAATTGTATTCCCCTCAATTCGAGTCAATTTCCCTCATGTGGTGACTCTGAGCCAGACCAGTGTCGCCAGATTAAGACTTGTCCCCCATTCTATTCTTCCCCTTCTACGACGTTATTCTCCCACTTTCTGTGAGCATCCTCACGCTTCCGCCACGGGCCAGTCACGTGGCGTGATGCGCACCCAATTCGCATTGAGTCTGCGCCTGCAGCGTGTTATGTAATCCGGTAATGCCAGAGAGAGGACAACTGTATTCTCCACAGTTCGAGTCAATTCCCCTGATCTAGCGACACTGAGCCACACTCGTGGGACTCTCAGAGGGGAAAAAGTTCAACAGCTTTGATTCATACCATTCATTACTTTTGTACAAATTGGCGAAAGAACGTATTGACAGTTTTCTAAAATTTGAACTGTCTTTCTTTATACAATGACTTTTCCGGATTTACCTGGACAACTCTGTAGTGAATTCGTTAAGAAGATTATTTGACTATTGTAATAACGCTTACATTCTTCTCAAAAAGAATTCCTTGCTGCAATTCACGAGGATACCCGTCGATAAGGAAACCAGTTTTCGTAGCTCCTTCCGCTTTAGCTTTTTCCATCCGTTCCCTTATCAGATCAAGCACGATGTCCTGCCGGAAACCATATGATCTTCACACTAAGAAAAGCGGGATTCGTTCGTACAACACGAGAATCTTATGTTACTAATACACTGAACCCGGGTTGGTCGTCGGTAGGTCGCCCCACACAAGACAGGCAAGATGCCGAAGTTGTTTGGTCGCCTAAAATCGTTGCCCGTAAAAACTGAGCGTATCCGCAGGCCAATTGAGTGCTCGCAACAAAGGCCAAGTGCCGAAAATCGTGTCATTTATAGAACGTTTACTAAACCAGAACCGTTTACTTCCCTCTACACTTACTTCCCACGAGACGCCTATGCTGGATCGTGTCGGCCACAGACAAGAATAGGCGGTGTCAGAAATCTCTGTGGATACGGAAGCTGTCACAGTGCGGAATTTACTGGAAAAATTTAATATTCGTGTATATCACGATATGAAATACATTCCTTTTGCAAAGAATGCGTATGAGGATAGAAAATGTTATTAATAATCATATAATAATCATTTCTCTGCATAATACAATTTTGCAATAATTATATGTCAATCATTTTTATTTATTCTTAATTTGTTTTTACTATATGTTTTATACCTATTGGAGAAGTAATAAGAATGTAAAGATAATCGAGATTGTTTGAAAGAACGTGAATGGGAATCACATTCAAACTACTGAGAATGAGTCGAATAGTGAATAGCATTCATTTATTATTAATTTCGTTTTAAATGTGGTAGTTTTTAAAAATACATTTTTTTTATAAAAATTTTTTATACCAATAATAAATAGTTTAATAAATAGTTCTGAAGCTCGCGAATTAAAAACGGAATTTCAAACAGGAAGAATCGTAAAATATGGTCATATTTTTCAAATTTTTTAACACTTAAACCGGTGGTAAAATTTGAAAAACAAAGATATTAATAATATTTTTGCATTAAGAATTCACATTCGAATATAAAATGATAAATTATTTAAGAAGAAGAACAGTCTTTTAATTATAACTGTGGTCTGTATCTTTTAAACAATTTCAAAGATTACAAAATGATGGCTCACTCCCCCTCCCCCATTTTCGCTCGGACTACAACATATTTCAGTTTCATCCAAATTTGAAAAATAGTCCCAAAAAATGATTTAATTCACATGAAATAATACTCTTTCTAATATGGATATTTCTTTAAAAAAGAAAATAACTACCATTCCCGTTTTTACAATATGTGTGTAATTTACGTATAATATAAGGATGTGTGATGCTGTTTCACCAAAAAGTAGGGACGGTTCCTAGCCCCGTGATATTGTAGAGACAAGATACCGATAGTTTACCTAAGGAGCTGTGGAGCCCCTAAAACATTTTTTTTTTGTGCCATGCACAGCAGGGAACTGCCAGCGTACTATCGAAAGGCTATCTGGAAGCAATAAGACGTTCAAAGTTATGGCCCCAACAACGTCGGAAAAGATTTTTGGGACGAAGACCATTCTTCGGCCAGCAAATTTCTAACACCTGTTCTTGAATCTAGGCGACCAAACAACTTCGGCACCATGCTTGTCTCGCGAGGGACAACCTTAAAGGTCGCCAACCAATCTGAACTAGCCCACGCCGAATTATCCCCACTATCGTGGGGTACACCTCGCGAGGGCCCAAGAAGCTCGAAAGCCGCCGCCGCCTAGGAGTGTCAACAGAAGACGGGTCGGATATATCGGTGTGAGACCCGGAGACTACTACTGCTCCAATAAGGAAATTTCTTTATTTTTCATTATTTTTTATGGGACTTTCAACAACACATTTGTGACATTTTTCTAATGCAAATGATGCCAAATATGATATAATTCCGATTATATTTACTTGTGTAATGAACGATGAAAGTTACTTCCCATTACAATTACATTATCAGAAAATTAGTGTAAATATGATCCGAATTATATCGAGTTTGCTATCATTTTATTCAGAAAAATCACAAATATATTGGTGAAAGTCTCATGAAAAGATAATTTATAATAAAAGAATTTAAATTTTGATTTAAATGCCTGAGCTCACACCAGTCTGTTTCATCTTTCTCGAACGCTTCGACTCTCTGCGTCTCTTTCTTCCTCATAAACTTTCTTTCTCCTTCTTTGCGTCCGAAACTTTAATCGTTCATTACACCAGTAAATATCATCGGAATTACAGTTGTGTCTGTTGAGGCTTTCGGGTTGATAGCCGTGTCCTGAAGGAAGAGATTTGGCAACGTTTCGTCAGCATTGCATCTAACTGATACCAGTATCAGTGTGTCTCCAGACCCCCTGATGAAGTTAGCTGCAATGCTGACGAAATGTTAGGAAATCTCTTTCCTTCAGGACACGGCTTACACCCGAAAGCCTCAACAGACACAACTGTATGATGCCGGGCCGTGAAAGTCTCAAATCTTTGATCATCGGAATTATATCATATTCGGTATCATTTTGATTAGAAAAATGCCACGAATATTAGAAGATTAATAGTGGTCTTCTGATCTCACACCGATATATCCGACTCCTCTTATGTTCACACTCCTCGGCGGTGGCGGCTCTCGAGCTTCTTGGCCCCTCACTGGGAATACCCCGCGGTAGTGGGTATACATAATTCCGCGACGGCTAACTCAGAAGTGTCGACGAAGTATATCCCAGATTCGCTGTAGAAAATCTGACATAATGTTTAATATAAACTGTACATGTATTTTTTCATTTGCAATAATTTTTAACAAATACGATAAAAGATTTTGCAACTGTGTATTATTTTTAAAAATTTCGTACAATATACAAGGTGTTCTATTGGAAGTGAACCACTCGAATATCTGAAATTAACGATATCGAAAAATGTTTCAAACAAAAGTTATATGATTTCGAGAGAGACATAATTCTATGTTAATGGTGTTCTTTATTAGATGGAAGAGTAGAGGTCATATGAAGGTTATTTTAAATTTTTACATACTCCGATACTGATGGCTCATCAATATATAAAAAAAGATTAATAAGATTATTGTTTGAAACATTTTTCGATATCATTAATAATTTCAGAGATATTCAAATGATTCAATTCAAATAGGACAGCCAGTAGTATTCGTGATAACTCTGACCGAGAACTATTTATTTATATAAGAGAAGTTACTTAAGATGTTGACCATCAAAACATGGATGAAAGTCACTGAAGTCGATAAGGTTACATAATTACCAAATAATGTTTTTCAATAGTATGGGAAAGTTGATTCAGTAAAATACGAACATATTTATGTAGAATATCGTTTACCGTGGGGACAAATAGACCTTTAGACATTAATTCTTGAAGCGAAGCTCCTCTAGCACTACCACTAGCAACTTCTTCCCTCAATAGATCACCGCTGCTTATGTGATAGAATCCATATTTTTCGATGATACGTTCACATTGAGTCCCTTTGCCGCATCCTGGTCCACCGATTACCCAAATTGTCTTCATGTTTGTATAATGGTTTATCGGAACTTCTTTTTGCAAATGTTCCTTGTAAAAAGGCTTTATAAATACTCCTTTTTTCTCGTCCTATAAAGAAAGCATACGCTCATGTTACTTGATTAGTTGGTTTTTGTAATTGGTGATTGTTATTATTTATTGTTATTATTATTGATGAGTTGGTACAATTAAATAATTGTAGAAAGATTAAAACAATTTAAGTAGGTTGATGTATTACTCCCAATTTATTAAAATTATTGAAGAAAAAAAAACAATTTTTATTTGATTCCTGTTTTTTACAATTAATACGAGGAATTTTTATTTTGCAGAAAAGACTGATCTAATTATATAAATACACAACCGTTAAAATGCAGTAACGTTTTTGAATAGGGTTAAAATGACTTGAGATCTTTGGGATATTAGAAGAATTAGTGTACTTGTTGATATACAAAACAAAAATTTAGGAATCTTGCAATTGGTAGAAATTGCAGAAAAAGTACAAAAAATGAAAACTTTGAGACCCAATGTCCCGTATATCGTGTACAAATAATATTCCTCGATTTATCGCCGCTGGTGCCAAATGTAGAAAAGGATGGCAAGTAAACAAAATATTGACTCCAGCGTATTTATTTGTTTCGCGTATTTGTTTCTAAAGGTACGTGTTCATTTGAAAATGTTATATATCTCTTTTTTAATATTCATTATGCTTTAGAAATAAGTATAATTAACATAGACACAGTAATTGACATCCCGACTGTAATTGGGTCCTTTAACCGATATGTAATTCTTGTATAAGTGTATCATTATCCATGATTTAGTCCAGTATTTTCTCTTCTTGGAATATTTCTTTTTTCTTATTAAGTACGTTAAATCAATTGCAGAAAAATTTGGTGTATCCATTCTGTTCACGAATATTCTTATAACTATCGAAATTCATCTGAGAGTTACAATTATGAAATTCAAATGATCACATATTTGGGAGGACTTTCTGTTAGTCTCACGTTAATCTCTAAGAGTAAAACATTTCCGAAGTCCTCTCAATTGGACACGCAAATTGAGAGTACTCTCGAGAGCAACTACCGACAAAAACTCTCAAATGGATACGTACCTTAATCATTTTTTATGATACTTTTACCAACATATTCATGATACATTTCTAATTGAAATGGCTCCGTAAATGACACAATTCGACAAATTTGGATAATAAAACACTTACCTAGCTGTTCTCTTAAAATTAGAGTTTTTAACGATTTTTAGCCTATTTTCGCCTTTTTATTCTATTATTCGGCGATTTTAGCAATTTTTAATCGTTTGCAACTCGTAAACCAATTAACCAATTCGGATGAAACTTTCAGTATGTATATAACTTATATGAATCCAAAAAAAACATTTTTGAAATTTTTGTTACATGCCCAAATTAGAAGGTTGTAAAAAGCAACTTTTACTATTTTTTTCGTAATGTCGACTGAACGCAATTTATCCAAAATTGTCATGACATGTCATCTAATAAACTAATTCTCCTATATAGCTTAACAGAAAAATTGAAATCGTCTGATTCATTTATAAAAAAGTTATATTGATTGGTAGCGCGTACCATCAATTATGCGACTTATTATAACGAGTTTTATAATTGCATGTGTCTTTATCACGAATGAAAATATTTCCACATTAAACATAAAAATAGTTAGAATGATATGTATACGTTTTTAAATTCTGTAATACGAGAAAACGATGCTAGAGCTGTAGGTATATGTAAGAGAAACATGACATTTTGAAAACATTGTATATCCAGACATTAAATTGTCATTTCCGACACTTTGTATTTTTGTGGTTATGTATACATGTGAATATGCAAAGTTATGGGAAACTACAAATCATGTTATGCAAGGATTACTGCAATTTGTGATAACGTTATGTAAGTACCGCATCACACCAACGTCATATGTACATACTTTTGTAGTTGGAAGCGTTTTGAAGACTTGAAGCCAATTTCCCTTTCTTTAATAGAATACTATACTTATATAACAAAGTTTCAACAAATTGTAGAATTCTGAACAAAAATACAGGGTGGCCCAATAATTTTGATCACCATTAATATTTTCGTTATTTTTAATAATATCAAAAAATGAGACACGAGATGTCTGTATAGTATACAGAACTTGCATGGTATAGACGACAAAATATTGTGATGCAAACATTTTTCATGTGGATGAAGGAGTTTCGGAAATTTCAAGGTCGCCTTGATTTCTTTAAATGGAATGACCTGCCTTTTGTATCGTATATCGATAGACCATTTAACGCGGCGTAAAAATGTATTAATTTTCATATGTCCTATATGTAATAGTTAACGAGATATTATCGAAATAATTTTCGATATACGTGGATGCACCTAGCTCGTATTGCACCTAGCTCGAGGCTCAAACTGATATGAGTACAGAGTGTCTCAAAACTGTATTCTACGACTACCGTAAGCAGGATTCTATACCTCTGAATCGGTGGAGTCACTAATTGTCCTTGACCCTTTTTCTAAATCAAATTTTTTTATTGCGCAATAACAATTAACAGAAATATTTAGTGATCGAAGTTATTGGTCGACTTTGCATATTAACAGTTGTTGGTTCTGAATGCAATACTTAATAATATATTTTGCTCTGCTTAACAAAAATTTTCTTTTCGTAAAATTAGCTTGAAAGTTCACAATCGACAAAAACTTCAGTAACACGACGTCACTACATACTTTGCGACGTTTATTCAATACGTTAGCCGTTAGAATTATCTGCGTCCATAAATATTGCAAACTTTCAGTATGTTATTAAAGACATTTTCGATGTTGAAATTTTAATTTGATTTCACAAGGAAAGTTTTTTGCTAAATAAAGAAAAATATTTTGTTCGTCATTGAACTTCAGATAAATAATTATTAGTAAGTAAATCTTCTTTCAGAAGATTATTACAAAAAATATATTTTATTTTCAAAAATAACGTTATTTTGCAAATCTCCTTAACGTTTTCACCTTTAAATTACGTCACGCATACGAATGAATTTCATACCGAAATTGCAAAATTAAGCGAGGTAAATCTAATTTTTTCGAAAATTTGTTTTTTATAGGTCAAGTTTCGCGATTTCAATTTAAAACATGATTCTTTCTCAAAGTGATGTTATATTTGGTTTCTATATTGTCATGGAGCATCAAAAGACAAATTCAGCAATACATATATGTATAAAAATCAACACTATATAAATATAAATAAATATATTAAATTCTATTACTTCTAAATAAAATTCAACAGTATTATTACATTGTTTGTATTGTATGTATTATATTCTTATAATACTATATTATAATTAATAGTAATATTACTAACGTAATAAAAATAAAAAAATTCAATTGCTGTACATTTAAAATCCCCCATTCGTTAAATTATGTGAAATCATCCTTTGCAGCATTTTAAATGATGATTATTACGAGATTATCGTATCGTTTTTGCATTCGTAATGTTGTGATGTACATTAACAAATTAAATTACACTTAATTACTTACGAATATATATAATTCTACAAAATTTATCAAATTAGCAGTAAGTACTTATAAACTTATTTAAAAAAGCAAAGAACATCGATAATACGAATAATAATGTATATTTACACTGCGAAGAACCAATGGCCACTGTGTCAATGGATAAAAAATGTTGGCAATCAATAGAACTCGCAGGTGATCACATCTAATTGATAACAATTTAATTGATAAAACACTGCCCTTGGTAACGGCATATCGGTAAGTAGCTACCAGTGGAATAAGCTTTGAAGTGATATATGACAAGCAAGAAGATTTATTAGAAAAGTTATTTATAAAATAACGAGGCGGAAGAATTCAGTCACTGTTCTACACCAACCAAATAGTAACAATTATTCGTAAAAAGTTTAATAGAAAATTGGTTGTCACAAATTTGTCTATATATATGAACAATGTATGTTTCATTTTTATATTTCTACTTTATCGATCACTATATTTTGTATCTTATGTTTTCCTCTTCCCTTGAACTTTAAAGCAATTTTCATACTTGAACGTTTGCCAATAAGATTGAGCGTTGGGCATTATATGCAACTCAGTGACTACAGACATTTACGTTACACTACTGACAGCGTTATAAATAGTTAACTGATGGTCGTCTATGCGAATAAAATTTTCCCCATTGTTAAAAACAAATTTTATTTATGTTTGCAATACTTTTAACAGTTTTCAGTGTATATTAAAAAACAATATTTTGTAACAAATTTTAATTGCATTTGTAATATTTGAACATTTTTCAATGTATATTAATATACAAAAAATTGTGACAAATTTGATTTATGTTTGTAATATTTAAACAATTTTGAATGTATATTAAAAACAAAATTTATGTACTTTTATTATGTTTTTCTGTCGTCCTATTTCAAGACAATGTCACTGCAATGATATCATTATAATGCGCCTCCTAATGAGGAAGCTGAAAATTAACACGTTCTTGCCATAAGTACTTACACTTGGCGAAATAAGCTCGTTTAAATACTTTTATAGCTGGCATGAATGAAAAGTGGAACAAAGTCTTTATTTTATTTTAAATCGTGTGATGCACATGCTACTAATAATCCCATGTGGTTTTATAGCTTAATAAAAAAAAAAAACTCGCTAACTATTATTTAATTACTATGGTGTGCATATGCATGCACTATTCAAATGTGAAAAGCTACTTTGCAATATTCAAATGTAAAAAGGATAATAAAATATTAGATTATCTTTAACACATGCCTTACATAACTTTCTACGTATTCAAAACTAAAAGACGTTTCACTTCATCAAATATGATTTCAGAAATAAATACTGTTTTGTTGAAATAAAATTTACATTGCCACAATATACTTTTTTTCGCTCTAAAAATAAAGCGGAAACACTTACGGGTTAAATAATATTAAAAAGTCAAAAATAGATAGTACAAAAAGAAACCGGCGCTACAGTATTATTGCAAAAAACTTCAGGAATGTTTGAGAAACTGGCGGGACTACGGACACACAAGCATTGTATAGAATTTCGATGTCTCCTTTTATAATTTAAAATCCACAAAAACACTGTTCGCACGAATCGGACACACGTGGCCGTTTAGTTACTATTTGACACGCATCAGGGTTGAGATTTCACTATTAACTATTGAGAGGAAGAGTCAAAGCTTTCGAGCTTTCGCGTGAAAATTTCAAACATATCGATTTTTTATTGGTTCATCGTCATCAGGTGGGAGTAATTTTTACGCATGTGCAAGGATGTACAGTCAGCACCTTGCTCGAATGTAGGGCGTAGGTTTGTATACATACAGCATCAATCATTCTTATCGTTTGTGTCATGTACTACAACACTACTAGTAGCAAAAACTCCATAATAATATCCCTAATAAATGTATTACGTAATTAGCTTTTGTAAATATAAATGATAAAAATTCCCAAAATCGATGTTCTACTAAGTCATTATTCTACCCATCTCACACCGGAATTGAAAAATGCAGCTGATATACAGGAATTGTGTAAAATGATCGTTCAAGTTGAAAGTGATTCTTTATTTTTACCTCGTGTTCAAAAGTGTACGTAAAAGTACAGTTTTGTAGAGTGACACTTAAAAATAATAGTACTGAACAACACACAATATACACTTTCTGCAATTATATTTTAGAACAATAAGTACATTCTTCAAACGCAGCAACTCGACTAGTACGAATTCGGTGGTTCAGCTATTCTCGAAGAAATAGGTGGTTCTGTGGCATTTGATGTATGTATAAATATATGTGTACAGTTTGAGTATGTAGAGAATACAGTTACGTTTAAAAATAAATATGCGGTAAATGTTGAATTCTATTTTCTGTTCACGTAATTAGGTCACGAATTATAATATTATCCCATCGCGATATTAACAACCACTATGTATAATCCACTTTGACTTCGTATCTCGCGTATCTTAGCAAGTGAAAAATTATTGCTTCTCCTTTCAACTAGCGCCATCTATCTTAGTCAATCGCAACATACAGTTGAAAGGATAAAACAATTTAAAACGTCTGTAATTTAATGCATCGATGACACAAAATTAAAATTAATAAACTTGGATCAATAATATTGAAATTAAGAAACTTTTATAAGTATTTAGTAATACCTAAATTGAAAATTGTAAGATCAGACAATGATTACCTGTAAACAATATTATTTATAAATACAATATGCTAAACTAGTGAATGAAGTTTTCCCTGAATGATAACATATGAGCAGTTTGTTTACAAAATTTTGTATATGTATACAGTATTTCCTCCTTTGCGTCGCGTGATTCGAAACATATAGTATGACGCTGTGAAATAGTAGACACTATTTTATTATTGGCTAGAGTAATACATATTGCGTGCACCAGAGGCATCAGTGGATGAAGATAAAAAGAAAACTCTAATCAGAGAGGAACAGAAAGTGCACGCCTGTGATCAGAGAGGATAGGAGAGTGCTCACGCCCGGGTTTTCGGCGTTCCCAATATAGTGCTGACATCTGCTCAGCCTTAGCATGGCACAGAACCGGTCCGTCTTTCCTAGAACAGAACCGGTCCGTCTTTTAGCATAAAACTGAACGCACATTATTTTTTTAACCAGGATTGGAACGGACAGCTTAATTGTTTTATATGAAATATGTAACTAACCTGTAATTCCTGTGTACAAAATCTCTAATTAATATAAATTAAGAATAATATTAATTGTAATGATACGTATTCTATTTTTTCCAAGTTTGTAGTTGCAAACTCTAGTTGTAAAAAATGGAAAATCCGGAAAAATTCGAACAAATACAGATCTCATATCGAAGTTTAAAAGCGACGATCCTGAATATTGATTGAATAATGAGCTATTGTCATCAACACGATCTTAAATTTTTTCATATACTTAGCTACTGTTATTACTAATTAAACAATTTTTTCTTTCATGAATAAATACTTTTTCCACCTGAGCACCATAAGATTTTTACTAGATGACTTTAAAAATACATTAGAACTATTTTTAAATAATTTTACTCGAAAACATTTTAGTTTACTCTTTATTTCACCGTTCTACTAATTTTATATGGGGTGCATTGCAGCTCTGTTTAACACTCTTCTACAACTCAATACCATGGTACCATCCATATTCAAGGAAGAACAATTTTTTGCGTCGATCATTGAAAAAACAAAAGTGTTTCCTTCATTTCATTCCTTTAGTGCGTTGATGACGTAGCGCTCAGCACACCTACCTGTGTTCTGTGTCACATCTGGAGTTTTATCTTACGCTAACAATTCCTATTGAGCCGCAAGCCAAACCATACAAGCGAATTCATTCACAACTTCCACAGACCTGCCTCCAAAACTAATTAAAGGAAAGCTAAACATGCAGTGTGCACTAAACTCCTCAAAATTGGCGGATTCCAGTCGCTTGTGTTATAAACCTAATTCGATATTTCGTCGAAATGTGATCTTGAACACATTATCCATGTGAAACTGCTTTGTACGGCATTACATGCGCCACATAATTTTTATTTTCTAATTTTGTCAAAGTATAACAGAATATACATATATGTTAGAAAAATTGGTACGAACTGCCCTTTTCCAAGGTTCTGGGGTAAGTGCCGTATGGTTCATCACAGTCCTCTTACCAAAAGGCATAGCCTTCCCCACTCCGTGGCCAGATCCTTCAGGACAAAGAGTCCCTTGTCTTTGGCAATACGACGTCGGGTCGCTTGCCTTTTCTAAACATTCTCATCTTCAATAAACAGTCAATGCTTAGACAATCGATAGCTGTGAGACCCAAATCGGTCATCAGCCATCGCGTTGCCTGCTGCCAGGACTGTTTAGTTTCACGGGCCACAAACATTATAAAGCCCTGCCATAAATCTGTCAAGGAATAAGCATCCCTTCGGCCATTCTACCCAAGACCTCTCATTAAAAATGCGTTGACGCTAACACGGCCAGACTGACATGCTTCACGCTCTCGGGAAGCAATGTTTCGTAACTTTAGCAGAGTTTCTCCAGTTACCAATAACAAACAATTATAGAAATACTTTTGGACAGCGCCGCACGCCACAATATTCAAAATGTTTTTTTTTTTTTGGATGTATTATCAATATCAATCAACTTTCATATCACAACAATTCTTTTATTATATTTTGCAAAAGAGGCTATCTTCCTCTTTCCTTGTCATTACAATTACAAAATTATAATTTTCATAAATGGAGTAAAACAAACATTATTTCATATTTAATATGTCACATCGCTAACACGGTTCATTCTTGTCTTCGCCGTCGCTTGTCATCTCTTCACCAGCCCATTCACCCTTCCATAATCGTAGTCTATCTTTTGGCGCTACTTGGGGTCTGCCAGTTTTTCCTACAATTTCATAACGATCGTTAGGTAGGACTTTTATGATCGTATAAGGTCCAAGGTATTTTCGATCTAATTTAGAACGGCGCGTTACTGCGGGTTTCAAAAATACCGTGTCCTGTTCGTTAAAGTTAATGTTCGTCCTTCTTTTCCGATTAAATCGTTTATTTTGTTTTTGTGCATTATCTAATATTCTATTATGGGCAATCTCTCTATCTCTGAAAACGTCGATTTTCTCGTTTAAATTTGGTAAATCGGACTCGATTTGAGTTGCATCACCTGCACTTCGTTCTACGCCAAACAACAAACGACTCGGCGAAAATCCCGTCGTAGCCTGTACTGTGGTATTTAATGTCTCTTGGATTTTAATCAGTTTGTTCGGCCATTCTGCAGTTTTTAATGTTTCTACGGTTAGTAGATTGGTTACAGTTGCAATGTATCGTTCAGCTTGTCCATTTGCTCGAGGAGCGCCTGTGGCGATATAATGTATTTCCACATTTTGTTTTTTAAAAAACTGCTGCAACGGTTTGTATGTGAAATTTGTACCACGATCTAACACTACTATTCGTGGTCTTCCAAATAATAATAGGCGTTCCCTAAAAACTTGTAAAGTTTCTTCGCCTGTTAAAGACGTCAAAGGCACAAGTTGAACGTATTTAGTAAAGGCGTCTAAAATAATCAAAACGTGCTGATAGCCTGTTTTTGTTTCAACAAATGGACCGACACAGTCGCAATGAATAGTATCGAATGGAATTGGTTTCTTTTCTATTGAATGGAGTAGACCTTGTTTGGGTCCTGTTTGGCGCTTCGCGACGATGCAGGTAAGGCAATGATCAATATACTTCTTGATGAACGCCCTCATTCTAGGGAACCAATATTTACGGTTAATGCCATCAAAAACTTTATTTAATCCTATATGACAATTTTCGTCATGATACAGTCGCAACAACCCGATACGACTTCCTTTCGGTACATAGAAACGAGTGATTTCGTTATCGTTATCGTTACGCAATTTTCGACACAGCAGATTATCTTTTATCGTATAGTCACTACTTATAGAATCATTACAACGAATCTTTTCGATTATCGACTTGGTTTCCTCATCATTCTTTTGTGCAATTTCCAACCAAGATCCTTGACAAATGACATTTACGTAGCAGACTTTATTTTTACTGGGATTTCGACTTAAATAATCTGCATATTCTATATGCTTCCCTTTACGATACTCTATGGTATAGTTGAAATCTTGCAGGTATACCCACCATCGAGCTATACGCGGTAATAAATCTGGTTTGGTGTTAGTCGCCTTTATCGCATTACAATCGGTTACTAACTTGAATTCTATACCTAAAAGGTAGACGCAAAAGTATTTCAATGCATTAACCACGGCCAGGGTTTCCAATTCGTAAGAGTGATAACGCGATTCTTCTACTGTCGTTCGGCGACTAAAGTAAGCCACCACTCGCAAATCTCTTTCGAATTTCTGAAACAGAACCGCTCCATAGCCTATCGCGCTCGCGTCTGTATGTAATTCGGTTTCTTTATTAGGATCGAATGTTACCAGGCATGGTTCCGACGTAAGCTTGTCAATTACATATTTTCGTGCTGTTTCATGTTCGCTTCCCCAATTCCAGGGCTCGTTATTTTTCGTCAGTTTCGTGATACACGCGGTCCGAACAGCAAATTCTGGTATAAATTTACGGAAATAGCCAGCTAAACCCATGAATTGTCGCACCTGTTTAACATTTTCGGGTACTGGTGATTCTACAAGAGCTTTAACTTTTCCCCTACCAGGTTTAATTCCTTCTGCTGACACTACTCTTCCTAAATACTCTATTTCTGTTTCAAGGAATCTACATTTTTTAATATTTAAAGAAAACCCGGCTGTATCCAACGCGTGCAAAACCCTGTCTAATTTTTCTAAGCCTTCTTCCCTTGTCACAGATGGTATTAAAACATCGTCGAGATACACTAGAGCAGTTTAGGCGAGGTGAGGGGTTAAAGAAATGTTTATGTGTCGGTAGTTTAACGGGTAACGAAATAAAGTTTATTAATAACAATAATTAATAACAACTCAACAACAAAACGAGAAAACCAAAGTTCATGAGGAAACGCGAACAAAATACTATAACTAAAGCTCGTGTACAAAACCGTTCGCGATACTCAGACTAACTCTCTGGAGCGATACGATCTCCGCAAGAGTCTAAGGCTTTTTCTCGTGGTTCGGTTCCTAAGGCGCATTATATATTCTCCTCAAAAAACCGTTAAAATAAGGAGAGGTTCTCCACCCCCACAAGGGTATGGAGAAAGTTTCCTCCCCCAAAACGTTGCATCCGGGGACTTCACTCTTGAGGGTACTGTAACGGTCGAGCCGAAGTTCTGGCAATCGTCACTTAAATGACCAGGCCCTCAACGCGACCTCCCATGGTACGCACTTAAGAAGGTTGGAATTTCCGCGTCCGAAAATTCCACGTTCCCACGCACCATGGTCGCCACAGCAGTATCATATTTAAGGTTTCCTAATGCAATGTTAATTGCCCGTTGAAAGACGGCGGGAGCGTTTGCTAGACCAAACGGCATCCGAAGATATTCGAAATGACCATCAGGTGTAACAAAAGCGATCTTGGATATAGAGTCTTCCGCGATGCCAATCTGGTGGAAGCCGGATGCCATGTCAAGGACCGTGAAATATTTGCTTTTTCCTAACCGATCTAACTGGTCATCGATTAAAGGAAGAGGGTACCGGTCTTTAACGGTTATCCGATTTAAAGCGCGATAATCTATGCACATACGATCCTCACCGTTCTTTTTCTTTACTAATATAATGGGGCTCGCAAAGGACGAAGTGCTTTCGCGTATTATGCCCTTTTCTAATAGGTCGTTAATTATAACGCGTACCTTTTCTCGCTCGCTAAATGACAGTCTATATGGATGGTAGTTAACAATTTTACCTTCTTTCAGAGTGATGTCGAGTTGGGCAGTCTTTACCTTGTTATGAATGATATTGTCCTTGTTAGACATGTGTCTATACCGGTTGAGTAGACCATTTAGTTGGCTCTTTATGGGTTCATCAAGGTCCACAGCTACGCAGGCGAGAGGTTGCATCTCACTCGTCGGTTCCTGTGGTAGCTTCGACGGGCAGCGTACAAGTCTTGAAGTCCCGTCCTCCTTGATGAACATCTGCAAGGCTCCTCGGGATAGAATATTTTTGCCGATTATCACATCGTATGGGATGTACGAATCCGCCACAACCAGAAGGTCCATTTCCAATGAAACATCTTCGGTCTGTAATAACGTGGTGGTCGCTCCCTTGGCCACGAACACAGCGTCTTGCAATCCTCGTACAGTTACCGTGGTTGGTTCGATTTTACAATTCGCTCGTTTTGCTATAGATTCTTTTATGAGCGAACATGTTGCACCTGAATCGATTAAACAATTTCGAACAGCATAGTCTCGGATGATGACTGGTGTCGGCTGATGCGGTATCGAATAACACGCATTCGCTTCGGGTTTTCCCTTTTGGGTCCTGTAGGTTGTTTTCGATATATTTTCGGTCGGAAATTGACCTGCATTGAATCGTTGGGCCCGTTGCTTGAACCAGCAGGTATCTTCCTCATGTCCACGTTTATTACAATAGGTGCAGGTAGCAGTACGCTCCGATGGTGATCGAGAACTGCCGGCCGCAATTTTTTGTCTTTTAGGACAATCATTTTGCACGTGGTCCCTCGAATCACAGACAAAACATCGCTTTCCTGGACGAGAGGTGCTGTAAGAACGTTTCGAAGGATCTTTACGATGATCCCGATCCTTCGGGTCCCGGCGTCGCTTAATGTAAAGGGCTATTCCTGTTAGCAGATCAGCGGTGGTTGTGTATCGTGCGTTCGTCAGTGATTGCCGAGTAGTGGAGTCCATAACACTCGCGATTACAAGCCGCACTAGTTCCGTCGGTGCAAACGAAATTTTCGTCTGCATGAAATATTTAAGTTTTGTAGGGGCGTATTCAGAATAACTAGCGGCATCGTCGCTGGTATAGAGCACCGCACGACGTAATAACTGACCAAGACGGTCTTCCGTAGTATAAATCGAGCACAAATCTTGGCGAAAAATCGTCCATGTTCGTGGGTTTCCCCGCCACTCACGGTACCATTCTTTGGCCGAACCCGTTAACGAGTGTGTTGCACTACACAATCGTTGCATCGATGTAAGGTCCTTCGTAATTTCTTCCACCATATCACACCACGTGTCCGCACTTTCACCAAGTTCTTCACCACTGAATGTCGGTATGGCTTCTATCGGATGTTGCAGAGGTCGACTTATCACACTTACTTCACTCGCGACGCGTTCTTCCGCTAGTTTTTGAATACGCTTTCGCAGGTATTCGATAGTCGTATTCTCATTCGGATGGTCAGCCATAGCGAATACTATTTAAGGATTCTTCGCGTACCGGTTAAAATCAGTGTGCGCGTGTATTAAGTGAACAACTCGTTCACACGTATCCCACTTCTGATGTTAGAAAAATTGGTACGAACTGCCCTTTTCCAAGGTTCTGGGGTAAGTGCCGCGGGGTTCATCACAGTCCTCTTACCAAAAGGCATAGCCTTTCCCACTCCGTGGCCAGATCCTTCAGGACAAAGAGTCCCTTATCTTTGGCAATACGACGTCGGGTCGCTTGCCTTTTCTAAACATCCTCACCTTCAATTAACAGTCAATGCTTAGACAATCGATAGCTGTGAGATCCAAATCGGTCATCAGCTATCGCGTCGCCTGCTGCCAGGACTGTTTAGCTTCACGGGCCATAGACATTACAAAGCCCTGCCATAAATCTGTCAAGGAATAAACATCCCTTCGGCCATTCCCACCAAAACCTCTCGTTAAAAATGCGTTGACGCTAACAAATACATATAAAATACATATTTAGAAAGTAAAAAATAGTTCGGAAGTTTATATTAAAACAATTACGTTTTAATAAAAAAGATCAATGAGAATTAATTAAAAATTATTGTTTAAAAAATTCAAAAAATATTTATTGTTGTCTAGTAAAAAACGACTATTTTTAAAATTAACACTAAATTCTGCGATCCAGGTTTGTACATAGAGTAGCTTGATAAGACGGCAAAATTTTCCGGGTTTTCTCCGGGTGTGTACACACTGTCAAAGACGAGCGAGAAGGTTGACCCGAACCCCAGTACATGGTCTTGACCAGTTGTTTTAGTGGCTGTAAAATAATTTAGTTTGTTTTAATTTGGAGCCTTTCTTGTTCTACGACGGAACAATGAGCGAACAGAGAATTAATCGTGTTCGATAATTGAGAGAAGATACTTCCTCAATTACATATCCAAGTAATTAAAATATTCACTTGCTCTGTTGTTTTATATATGTAAAGTGTAAAGGGTTCCATATTTATATTCTATAATCTGCTCTATGCTAATTTGTCTATATCTATATTCACCTTTTGTATTATATTTATTTTCTCCTTAAATTAGATAACGTTTCTTATTTTATTATATTCATTTTATTGTTTATTATCTGTATTATATTTATTATTTTATTTAAATAAGTAGATAATACTTATTATTTTGTTGTTCGAATAACAGTAAAAAAGGATTGTTATCAAGGTTTCTTGGAATAAATAATTCCTGAAATTTAGAAAATAAAGTTTAAGTAACTTTAGCCCGCTCTTTCTAGAATTTAAAAACCGTACCCATACAGTTAAAATGGATTACATTAAGCTTCCTTGGTTAACCCAATTTAACCCTTTTTTCGTGAGGAAATGCGTTACGCATACCCCGACTCCCTGGGGGAAGCCGGGGTTATGTGGGGCTACCCCGAAGGGTTACCCACTAAAACCTCACGCCCACCTAAGCTACACGGAAGGTGCCTGGATCACGCGAGTACTCAACAGGACACCCCACAGCTATCATGACACCCCGGGGGAGGGGTTAGCCTCCCCCACTGCCTCCGCTATAAGACCCCGGGCGGAGAGACCCGCCCGGTGTCCCCATCCCTGGAGCCTTCGGATTTGGCTTCCCGAGCCCCAGCTCGGTCCACCCACAGCTCCCGGAGTCTTCGTGCCCCGCTCAGAGCCGGTGTCCCGAAGGAACCAGCTCCGGCCAGGGCAAGAAGAAGCCGCCACCGGAAGGAAGGGTCGTCGGAGGCGCGATCCGGCACGCCCCGACTCTTCCTTTCCCCAAACCCCCCACGGATCCCCCTCGCCTATCGGGGAGGGACGAACCGACACGCCCCCCCCCTCACATCGGGAAACTAACCCGGGGGATATCGGCCTATCACGGGGGGAGCCATGCTCCCCCCGACCCAATTTAACCCCTTGGTTGTGATTAAGCGACGATTCGAATCCCTGTTAACGAATAACGGAATTTATGGTACGAGCGACTGAAATCCAGTGTTTTGTAGGAGTTTGGCGCGCACGGCATTTTTTGTGTTCCTTTACTTATTTTAGCCTTGGAGTCAGGCCTCTGGAAATTGCGAATGGGTTTGCTTGTACGGTCTAACTTGCAACTCAATGTCGATTGTTAGCGTGCTGTTATGCCGTGAAGAAAGAAAGATGGAAACAAATTTTTTTGCAAGAAACTCGCTCTTACAGAAATTATGCGTCCGTGCTATGGAAGCGTTGACTCGGAAGTGCTGGTCCTTTGATGAGAAGGCTCCTTATATGGCCCTTCTTCAAAGACCTTTGGAACCCTAATATGTGTCACCGGACACGTAACTCCGCCGTTCCTAATCCAATCAAATAGGTGACTCAACCGGGCAGAAAGGGCAAAGATAAGGTTGGAGGATGATGCGGCATAACAGTGCCATAAAACTCCAGAGGTGACACAGTAGGGATGTGTTGGCCGGCTCGTGAATCGGGCATTCGAATCGGGACACGTCGAGCGGTCCGAGCCTTTCGGACGACCTATGACCCGATTTCATCGAACGCGTTCAAAAAGAATGGGACAAGTTTGGGCGAGCGAATTATCGCAATACCCAAGATTCAACTCTGCGTTCTTTTTGAAATAGATATTGGTAATAATAGTATTGCATTTCTAACGTATAACGTGATTTTTAATATATTTGGTTTTTTAATAACTACATTAGGTATATTCGGCAAGTATGTGCGTAATCTTTATTTGTATTAATATTTGAAATAATGCACGTTTCACGTTAAAAACTTAAAAGACAATATTTCCGGCATTCTGACGAATTTGTTTCGAATGAACTTACATATGAATCGATAATATCATTAAAATATCCTTACGGAGTTACATACATACACATAGAAGGTATATAAATATGGTAAATCATCATAATTTTTTGGAGAGTGATGTTATTATAAACTGCTATATGACTTGCTTAATATCGCGTTACTATCACTAACCTTACGTAAATTGTGCAACGCTTACTGACTCCGTGAATTCATTTTCACACGTAAGCCTTGCAGGATACTACACAAAGATCCCTTGTTCAAGGATCTTTCCCCGAAACTTGTATCGCCTTTCTCCTGAATGTCTGCCTGCGATGTGTCAATTGTCATTGAGTGGAGTATGGCTGGTCTGTCTTCCTGTTTCTAGACCCGTACCAAAGCTCGTAACGAATTCTTAGGGCCAAGCATGCCAATAAATAACTAAAAAATGACAGTGTCCCACTCATTCGTAACATAGACTCAGACATGATGTCTGAGCATGGGCAATCATGATGTCTAAACAATTCTAGAAAAATGTAATATTCAATTCCCTACGTTCCAATTTAAATAAGATAAGTTCATTTTTAAAGTAGGTTAAATTACGATCAAAGGAAATACTTTTGTCTACACGTATAACTCGACACAATCAAATTCTACAAAAATTTTAACAGCTTACAGCTGTGGAGCTCTTAACAACTTTATTACTGAAAGTCCGTACACTTCAAAGGTTCGCAGCAATCTCTCGCACTCGCACAGAATGCCGATGCAATGTGTGCGCCATTTGGATAGGTGTCGCTAATGACTATTATGCGACACCTGTCTGTCGCGATGCCTACTCTGGTCTTTCTCCCTAACACTCTCACACTCGCTCGTACAACATACGACTACACGGTTACCATACAGCTGGCAAAGATTATTCGAAGAAAATTATTCGAAGCGTTTGAATAGCAATACAGATCAAATTATATCGTGATTAGTGTCATTTTAATAAGAAAAACTCCACAAATAAGAGACAAGAAAGAAATGAAAGTCATTAAGCACAGTAAGCAAAGACATACTTAGGTGGTACCAACGTCGACTACCCGTAGCGACGGTCCTGGCGAGTCGAGAAAAGGCTGCAATGGCCGTCTGGCGCGAACGCGTCGCGCACACGCTGTCAATGACTATTTTCTTAATATTCTCATATACTACGGGAACCAAATACTTTTCGTGAATGGTTTCTTTACCAGAAATGTCTGTAAAATGCATTCCTGTATAGTAAAATCCTGCTGGATGAAGAATTTTTCACATACATACAAAAATAGAGCGTACAAAGTACCCACGTCGGCACATTTTCAAACTATAACAACCATTTACAACTATTAGGAAGTACATAAAAATATAATTGACTATATGAATATGTAGAGAAGAGTTCGTTCTATCCCCTGACTCAAATTTTAACTTTCTCGCGTGTTTAGTTTTTGCGTAACAGGGCATTTGGTATCAAAATCCTGCATTTGTACAAAAACAGACGCGAGGAGCGAGACGTTTTCGGCCCCTCCCCGGAATGGCTCAGCGGCCAGGGTTCTTTGGAGAGGGGGGGGGGAGAGGTTCAGGTGTAATAACGTACGCCCGATTGATTAAACGAAAAGAATGAATGTTCATTAGTAATTCGCGGGCTCCGGATTCCCGGTCGGTCCGGCAGCGGTTCCGCTGGTCTCACGGCCGGCCTATAAAACAGATAAGAGTGGGCCGGTGATAAACGCGATCGTATTTACAACTTAGCCTAACTTAATTCTACCTTATAGCTACGGTGACGCGGGAGGAACGGAACTCCGTAATCGCGGGTCTGGTTCCCGGGTTCGCGGCGGTACGGTGCGGTGCGGCGCGGGGGCGTCGTCCCGGCGGACGACGTCGTATCCCTTCGGTCCTGGCCGGAGCCACTCGGCCTCACGGAGCCTCGTGGGGGGGAAAGCGGGACGCGGGGCTGGAGAGGCTACGTCGCATTAGCGTGTGACAGCCCGTGGTTTTCCCTACTACGGCGGGGTTCGGAGGTTCCGCGGCCCAGCCTGGTAGTGAACTGGTTGTTTCCTGCGTTTGGCTGGGGCTCGCGGAGCGGCGGAGTGCTGGTCCCTTGATCGGCGGGACGCCCCGATCGCCGTCGCGGACCGGCCGCGGTCCGAGCTCGTACGTGCAGACGTAACCCTAACACGTTCGGCCCGATGCCGGCGTAGTCGCTCGCCCTCGGTAGTACCCCGCGGGACGAGCTCCGTACGCTACTGCGGTTGTTGGATTTTTCATATCTAATTGTATATATAAGCAAAAATAATCTCTGTGTTGAGAAACACTTTAGAGTGCCAAGAACGCGGAGCCTGATTATTACACTTAGCAGTGGGTCTCCGGCAGTACTCCGACTCTTAAGGGTCGGGGGGTGTCATAAACACATTTCAGGCCCAGGCCTTTTCTTTCGTTTCTGGCTTCAAACCTAAGCAACGTTTTTCCGTTGCACATTTTTCCTTAGTCTCGTCCAGAGTATCGAGGTATCAAGAGCTAAAAGAATCCTTCCGAATCTCTTTAAATAAATCAGTTTTCTTATTAAAATCAACTGAGTGTTTATTATAATAAACCCCATATCACAACTGCGGTCGACCGTTGACTGCACGCCCGCGGCGTGATCTTGAGTCAGGAACAGGAACGAGGCTCAGGAGCGGGTCTCGAGGAGTGGGGGGAAAACGGGCCGGAGTGTCGTAGCGACGCCGCTCGACTGGCTCCCAGGGCTTGCTCGCAGTCTCGACTTCTTCGTGTATGGGAAGTATCCCCACACACACGTTCGGCCGATTCCAGCGCTTCCTCGCGCTCGACCGGTGGTACACCGTAGCTCGCACGTCTCGGCGCGGGTGCGAGAAGACCCGGGCTCGGGTGTTACCCCGAGAGCTGCTCCAGGCCGACCCTCCCCGAGATCGGTTTCGTCGCGATATTTATGGCCCGAGCACGGACCTCGTGTGCCCGTCGGCTCTCGCCGATTGGTCCGAGCTTGGGCAGGTTTCGCGGATTGGTGCGCGGCTGGTCCCCGATGCTGATTGGCGCGGACCTGGTCGGAAATTCTGGTCTCGCAACGAGACTTGGAACGCGTCTCGTTGCAGGTTTAGGATGACAAAGTGTATAAGAATCACCCAACAGGTATTGCAAAACTCGAAAAAAGTTTAATTTTGTTGGACAGTGTTGTTAGCGTACCATAAAACTCCAGATGTGACACAGCACACAGATAGGTGTGCTGGGCGCTACGTCACCAACGCACTAAAGGACTGAAATGAAGGAAACACTTTTGTTTTTTCGATGATCGTCGCAAAAAATTGTTCTTCCTTGAATATGCATGGTAACATGGTATTGAGTTATAGAAGAGTGTTAAACAGAGATGCAATGCAGCCCATAAAAAATTAGTAGAACGGTGAAATAAAGAGTAAACTAGAATGTTTTCGAGTAAAATTATTTAAAAATAGTTCTAATGTGTTTTTAAAGTCATCTAGTAAAAATCTTATGGTGCTCAGGTGGAAAAAGTATTTATTCATGAAAGAAAAAATTGTTTAATTAATAATAACAGTAGCTTAATATATAAAAAATTTTCAGATCGTGTTGATGACAATAGCTCATTAAACTTTTTAGCTTTTAAACTTCGATATGAGATCTGTATTTGTTCGAATTTTTCCGGATTTTCCATTTTTTACAACTAGAGTTTGCAACTAAAAACTTGGAAAAAAATAGAATACGTATCATTACAATTAATATTATTCTTAATTTATATTAATTAGAGATTTTGTACACAGGAATTACGTGTTAGTTACATATTTCATATAAAACAATTAAGCTGTACGTTCTAATCCTGGTTAAAAAAATAATGTGCGTTCGGTTTTATGCTAAAAGACGGCCCGGTTCTGTTCCAGGAAAGACGACACGGTTCTGTGCCATGCTAAGGCTGAGCAGATGTCAGCACTATATCGGGAACTGTGGCTATCACCGCCATGCCCCTAGCGGACAAATTACTAACACATCACCATTGCCACATTCACACAGTCAATCTTCACATTTTTCGACCTTCGTCTCTTATTCTAGACAAGTGAACATGCTACGCTGTAGATACTAGATACACACTTCACTTACCATACGCTACGCTGTAGATACACACATCACATCACTTACCTTTTTGAATTCTCCACCTTTTTGTTATTGTAAAGTTTATACATCGTTTCTAAATATATACAAAAGTATAATCCACCTTTCACGTATAATTATTTGAATATAGCATAAACGCTATAGAACGCCGAAAACCCGGGCGTGAGCACTCTCCTATCCTCTTTGCCTTGTCTGTGGTCTAAGGCAGTTACTTATTCTATTGGTCAGATTTGAGTTCATGCGAGTTTATCCCCACTCGTTTCATTTCCAAAAATGTCCTCAAGCTCAAGGTACCGCCATTAGAATAATAAAAATACAAACCACTCTAAAAGAGAGGGTAGCATCAGGTAACATTGAGATTGAGGGCCTTGCAATTTGAGAAATTCATCTATTCTGTTATTTGTGTTGTATGCCGTTCATTTTGTCGCAAGGTTAAATTATTTTCATTTTTCATATCTGCATATTTACATGAAAATTTTTTCATTTATCTTATTGTACTTATTTAC
Source organism: Halictus ligatus (assembly GCA_028454255.1). NCBI lineage: Eukaryota > Metazoa > Arthropoda > Insecta > Hymenoptera > Halictidae > Halictus > Halictus ligatus. Next base: position 2,753,240 of record CM052134.1, read on the forward strand.
CATAATTTTTCGATGCTATCAGATAATTTTTTCTACATTTAAAATGTCGTTGCATTCAAACATTTATAAAGAATTTTCATCATTTCCATTTATAATTCTTCCTTTACTATCTGCTCCAGAAATGAAACCAAATTCATTGTCCCGAAACGACGCTACTGAGAAGATGCTACGGAGGCGAGAATGGAAGCTGGAACAAGAGCGACGACGGCAGCATGAGAGGTTAAAACAAAAGAAGATTTACGAATATGAAATGCAACGCGCCCGTGAAAAAGGTTTGCTGCCTCCGAAACTTCCAAATCGAAGTAAGAGCCGAAGTAAATCTCCACGAAGTCGACCTAGAAGACCTTGTACTTCGAGCACAACAAACACTCTAATTCTTTCTGAAAGGTAAATAAAACTTCATGAAAATCTATTATAGATTAAGAATACAAAACTATTTTATTTTCTTTTAATAACAATACAATAAAACAAGAGTCTAAAATCTATTCTATGCATGTGAGGTTATATAATGTAGTCTAGAAAATCTTAGTTATTGAAATTGATATTGTATAAAAGAGATGCACTGTAAAATGTAGAATACTTTGTAAAAATTTGTTTGTTGTGTTTCAGACTGCAATTTGCTGATGAAACAGTACCATTATTTAAAGGGCCCAAAGGCACAAAGATTAGTGCAGCTGAGCTACGCAAAATTAAAGTAGATATTCGTAGAAATATTCCTGGAAAATCATCTGACTCAGATCTTCAGCGGAATATTATCAATCCTGAAGATGTATTAGTCAAAAGAAGAGCGGGTAAATTATTGTTTCCACACTGAAACTATTTAACAACTTTTTTAATTATTCAATGAGGAAGCATATGAAATGGAATTTCATTGTTATTCGTGTATTAGTTTATAATTTTTAATCTGCTCAGATTATTTCTTGCAATATCTTATTGAGCTACAAATAAATATTTGAACATGGTTACATCATGATTAGCATCATTTGAAGATGGGACAATACCGTGCAACAACTTTTACAACTCTGAAGATTATGAATTCCAATATTATAATGATATTCAAGAACTTATACAAGGGAGCTTCTAATTTGCAAAGTTAATAACTGGTTTTAATTTATCCAGGATGTAGCAAATTTGGAATACAACGTTGGATCACTGTCGCGATCACGTAATGTGCAATATGTAAGCACAATATTTTTTATTTAGAGTGTTTAATGCTTTGCTTCGCATATCCTTTGCTTGCCTTTGTGTGTACACTTTTAATTATGGTTTTGCACAAATAATTATGCTTCAGCTATATTAACAACATAGGTTTTGTTGGTAAACGTCAATTTTTCAAAGAATAGTATAGATCCCGTAAATCTATACATTCAAGTTTTGTGTATCCTCAGGATGTTCTGGTGTGGGAATGTGTGCATGATATATAATGTATAGTGCTCTTGTCTTTTTAAAAATATTTCATTTGCTACAATGGCAACATCTTGAAGATCTACTATGAAGATTTTTTACATTGTTGAAGTTTCTTCAACTGAAAAGGCAGAAGTGAATACCTATTTTTTTATATAAATATGTATGAATTGAAGAAACAATATTATGCTAAAAAGTGATCTATTACATGTTTGTATAATATTTTAGGCTTAGTCTCTTTAATCTATTTTCATTTACTATTAAAATGAAACAAAAACAGGTATATAATTTGGTGGTTTCTGCAGCATAATGAAAATTGAAATTTATAAATGATCAATACAGAAGATTTCTTAATCATCCTTGAAAATATAAGTCATCTTGGAAGGTTTAACCGGAGGATGTAACAGAAACAATTAATTTCATTTTTTAAAATTTGTTTTTTATTTGGTAAAAAATATTAATAATTTTCTACGTGGCTTTTTATTGGATAAATGTTAAATTTAAGAATTTAAAAAAATTATTGAACTTTATGACTAGTTTGAAAAGTAAAATCGATGTAAATAGAAAAAGTGTTTAATATGGTTTGTACAAAGAAAATGTTGGTGTAACTTGGTGTAATGTAAATAATGTAAATTTAGAATTGAAAAGAACATTAACGTTTATTAATTTATGCTTGTATACGTTTATTGATTAATGTATTGATTCTGGCGCTGAAGAAAGTTGTAAGCTATTGGACATCTATCTACAGATATTGTATTAATTTTGAGAAATAGTTTTGAAAACAATTAAACAAAAAATTCTCAAATTTTCTGAATAGCAATTTTTATGTCTTCAAGTTCTGTCACAGCTGCCAGTATTGCTTAATTGCTTATTTCATATATATTGAAATTATTTTCTTAACAAAAAAATTTCTGTTACTATAGGAGAAGGATCGAAACCAATATTTGAGAGGAAAGAAATCAAAGGCGTAATCGAAACAGAAGAGGTTGAAGAACATCGTACTGTTGTAACTATAAATAATGACACTTTAGGTATTGAATTAAAAATGACATATTGTATATTTCATTTCTATTGGATTGTGATTTCCAGTTTACAAGTGTATAATTTTTAATTTTTAGAAGTCAAGTCGAAAACATTTAAAAGGCGCTCAGTGTCTTTGAGTCCAATCAGAAACCGAAGTCGTAGTCCTCGACGTTCATTGTCTTGTCGTTCCAGGTTTGTGCCTATATTGGCAATGTTTCCTTCTGAGAAAGCAAAAATGTTATGATTATTGTCGACTAACTGTTATTAGACATTTTATTTAGTTATAAGATAAGATATGGTTTGACAATTTTAATATTGATATGATATGCAATCAATTTTTGAACGAATGAATGAATTGAGTTCCACTGAATTATTATTTTATTTGTTTAGGGAAAGGTATTGTAGCAGGAACAGAAGTGAGGAGTATAAAGATAGTTCCAGAGGGAAGGAGAGAAGACGACGTTCTGAGTCATATATTGTTGAGGAAGAGCGACGCAGAAGAAGTCGTGACCATTCGCGTTCGAGGGAAAGGAAAGAACGGAAATGGGATAGGGATTCACATCACAGGTGTGTCATGGAATATTTTCTATGTGATGCATTTCTGAATTAAATTTAATTAATAAATATTGTTTTGGCATGAGAGGTCTCATCGAGAGTATCAAGAGAGATCTAGAGAACGCTCTCCAAATAATAGTGACGGAAATAGATCCAGGGTACAAAGCGTTCTTCCGCCACATTATATGGCACAAATTCCTGTTCCTATTTATTATAATGTATGTATATTAGTGATGACGAACAGTTTCCAGTTTATTAGACAGAATACTAATTTATTATATTTCAGCACTTCCCGCCCAGACCAATAATCATGGGACCTTTGATGCCAATGCGCGGGCAAATTCTGCTCGGAAATAGGCACCCTTCCATGATGGGACCTCGATGGCCATTCTCGCCAAGTTTACGTCCCTCCAATCATATTAAGTACAGGTCCGAGAAGTTTTAATAACTCCCTAAACAGGTTTCTAACTATTTTGCAATATACACAGGATTTGGACTACTTTTAGTGTATATTTGCATTGTTTAAATTTGTAATGTTTTAAAATAAAACGAATTTATACCGATTTTATTCTTGCAACTACAAATCTTTAAACCTGTAGTTACTTTAAAATTGCTTACTAATAAGTGCAGACCCTTGGCTGCTCCCTTTCCCCTTTTTTTGAGTACTCTTCCCTATCTACAGTATTCGATCCTTTTTTATGTGAAGTATATATGCGACATTCAATTTTTATCTTGTTACCTGTATCAAATATTAATCCCTATTTTTCTATTTTACATGTATATAGACTAGTAAGCGGCATCATACTCTTATTAGGTCGAATGTCACCTCTATGGCGGCAAAAATATTTTCGTTACGTATTATTCTCTAAAATAATCAAATAATTTCATTGAACACAATATCTTTTACTTAATATTTTTAGTCAACTTTTTAGCATATAATCTCGTTTTATACAAAAAATATATTGACACAGCAAGAAATACACTTGAAATAATACTCGACCGCAAAGAGTTGATTTATAATTTATGCAATGTATTTAATTTGTTTTTTATAATCCATGCAGATAAATTTTATTTTTCGTACGGATCCAGTAAAATATAAAAATGCAGAGATTAACATTTGATACAAGCAACATGATCAAAATTTAATGTCACATACATATTTTACATTAAAAATGATTGAATAAATTAAATAATTACACCAAACTTTTTAAATATCATGTTATATTTATTGTGTGACGGCGGCTACCTCCTACGCTCGCCAGCAGATGGACAAATAGACAAACATCTTTCCCGCTACTACCTAATCAGTCACCGATTCTTATATATATCATTCTCAACCATATTCTCACATCCCAGCGTTTGAGGTAGGGTTCGCTAGATAGCCTCACGATGAGTCTCCCAGCGGACCCTAAGATATGCGGTCCCACGCACTTCTCCTTTTCTATCCAAATACAGTCCCAGTCAGAACATTGTTGTATACTGCAAAATAGTTAGAAACCTGTTTATGGAATTTTTCTTGTGTCCCTCTATTTAATGAGGGACATAATCACCGTTAAATGGCCCCGCCACCCAACCATCATCATCATGATAGGGGGGAGTGCCGGTTTCCTTGCGGAACTAAACTAACTGCGGCCTGGTGTCTCACCACTAATAGTGGCCTTTAGTGGCAAACGCTATAAATGGATCTATCTCTTCTGACCCCCCCCCCCCCAACACAGTATTTATTTTTTTAAATTTCATTCACAAATGCATCACATTGAAAAAATATCATCATATGAGAATCTTCATCCCATTTCCGTTTTTCCCTGTTCTTTGACTGCGAATTGTTATGTTTTATGCAGGTTCAATATATTTGTGTAACCCTAAAATTGTTAATTTATTGCAGAATGCGTAATATCTCCAGCGTTGGTCTCTGCTCTGCCCGATGCCCTATGGGTACATCCGCTGAAGTTGGAAAGGGGGCTCCGCAGCTGAAGACACCCCAAGTACCCCCATAAGTATTACAGGCTCCCCTAAAAGACAGGGAGGGGGTAGTCTTGCAATTTGAGGAATTCGTTCATTTTGTGATTACTGTCGTGTGCCTTTCGTTTTGTCGTGAGTTTAGTTTTTACATGTATAATTTTCCATTATTAAATATCTGCATCTTTACATGCAAATTTTACCATTTTTCTTATTGTATTTAATTACCATAATTTTTATTGCATTTAAAATGTTGTTGCATCCAAACATTACGCGCACATAACCTTAAAGAAAGGTTAAGAATAAATTAATTTATAAAGAATTTTCATATTTATAATTCTTCTTTTTACTATTTGCTGCAGAAATGAAACCAAATTCATTGTCCCGAAACGACGCTACAAAGAAGATTATACGGAGACGAGAATGGAAGCTGGAACAGAAACAATACCGGCTTCAGAAGGATTAAAACAAAAGAAGATTCAAGAGTATGAAATTCAACGCGCCCGTGAAAAAGGTTCACTGCCTTCGAAACCCACAAATCGAAGTAAGAGCCGAAGTGAATATCCATGAAATCGACCTAGAAGACCTTGTACTTCTAGTTCAATAAACACTACAATTCTTCCTGAAAGATAAATAAAACTTAATGAAAATCTATTGTAGATAAAAGAATGCAAAACTATTTTTTCTTTTTAATAATAACACAATAAAATTATAGTCTGGAATTTTTTTATGCATGTAAGGTTATATAATGTGGTATAGGAAATTTTAGTTATTAAAATTAATACATAAATTTAAACTTTTTAAATAAATTTTAGTTATTAAAATTGATATATAAAAGTGTAAATAACTGTAAATTATAGAATGCTTCATTTTCCTCTAAAAGATTAGCATGCGGGCTTTAAAAATTGGTTTGTTGTACTTCAGATTAGAATCAGCAGAGTGAACAGTACTGTTATTTAACAGGCCTGAAAGCACAAAGATTGGAGCGGCTGAGCTACACAGAATTGAAGTAAATATTTATCGAAATACTGCTGAAAAATCGAGTGACACAGATCTTCAGTGGGATATTATTAATCTTGAAGATGTAGTAGTCAAAAGAAAAGCGAGTAAATTATTGTTTCCACACTACAACTTTTTAAGAACTTTTTTAGTTATGCAATGAAGAAATATTTTAAACCGAAAATAACATCACCACTGAAGATAAATATTTTTAAGACTTCCTACAAGTCACAATTGACTTGGAGGATATTTCCTTTCTCATGTAAAAAAGTTCATTGTTATTCGTGTATTAGTGTTTAATTTTTAATCTGTTTAGATTATTTCTTGCAATATTTTATGGTGCTGTAGATAAATATTTCAACATGGTTACATCATGATTAGCATCACTTGAAGATGAGAGAATTCTGTCCGACAACTTTTACAACTCTGAAGATTATGGATTTCAATATTATAATGTGTCGTCCATGATACTCAAGAATTTGTACAAGGGTACTTTTAATCTGTAAAAGATTAATTTATTTAATTTACCCAGATTGTAGCAAATTTGGAATACAACTGTCGCTAGTATATAATGTGCAATATGTAAATACAATATTTTTTATTTAGAGTATTTTGTTACGAGCCAGGGCTGCGAGCAACGCGAGAGGCCGGCGAGGGGTTGTTACCCCAAGAATATGGATTCAAAATTGAAAATCTTTGTTAATCTAAATCTAACATTAGCAAGCCTCGTAACTTATATAATTTAATTGATACAATCCGAGCGGTAAGATTGTATCGTGTGGGAACGTTCAATTATTAGATTAGGATGTTTGACAATGATTAAGGGTTGTAATTTACGCGAGTTAACAAACACGACAATTTATTCTGGATTCGAATAGGTTACAATTGTGATTGTTGTGTCGCGAGTGAAGGTAATAAATGTACAATTATAGAAATTGATTACCTTTGTTGCACGGTGTTGACGCACTGGCAATGCGGGGTCGGAGAGCAGTTGTTGAAGGAAAAATAGAAACTCCACTAACTAACGGCTTATATAAGTTAACGTTGATACAAAAGGGACTTGAACCCGATCTCACCAGAATTTAGCCCGATACTAGTAACGCGACGTGACTTCGCGATTGATATACCGCGACCGGACCACTTCTTGTTCTCAACAGAACCGCGTCTCGACTGAACCAAGGAGAATGAAAATGAACGGGTTTATATACCCCAAAAATGAGGGAGCAATGTGTATGTATTATTGTACGATCGCGTACTCGTATTGACGTTTCTGGTGAGTTTAAGGTTTGCAGCTGGATCTTTGTTTAAAGAGGTAAAAACGAAGGGTTAGCCAGGATGTTTCCTATCGAGAACCTTCTTGACAAAATATTCCAGAAGGGAATGTTTTGAGGATTTCCATATTAGGAAATCATACGGTGATGCCCATGCTCTGTGCCAGTTGCGTCCAGCCGGAGTAGAATCATTAAACAAAGGGGCCTGTTGGGACGCTTTTCGTTCTCAGAAGAGAGATTAGAATGTCTAAACGAAAATGAATCAAAGAGAAACGTCTCCATACGTAACAATTTAATGCTTTGCTTTGCATATCCTTTGTTTGTCTTTGTTTGTACACTTTGTTAAAAAATGTTTTTACAAAAGCGTAACAACAATCATACGGCTAAAAATAGAAAAAACATCTGATTGAAGAGAAAAAAAAATTGGCCCGGAGCGGGATTCGAACCTGGTCCAAAAAATCTCCAGCGGTTCCGCAGTCGGAGACCATAGCAACTGCACCAACCGGCGCCGTTGAAAGTACCTTCGAAATATTGGGATATGTCCTGAATAGTATAATTGTTGTTTTTTGTACTACGCAATTTTTAAAGTCTGCACAATGTTTCTCCGAACTTAGGGATGTTTAATATTACATAATATATTTTTACGATAATTATAACTTAGTTTTTCACGGAAAAAACGCCGAAAAAAGTGGTTTTTATTTTTTCCTACTACGACGCACCAATCGCAGGGATTTGAAAAAAATTGAGCATAATACTTAGGACAATATCTTATTGCTAAATTAATTTTTTTCTAGTCGCTCTTAAACTTCCATATGAAATCTGCATTTTTTCGATTTTTTTCGTGTTTTTCGATTTTTACAGCCAGAGTTTGCAACGAAAAAATCTGAAAACGACTCAAAGTATGTGGTTTGATGTCCGACATGTGTCAGATTTTTTTCAGAATTTTAAATTGTCATTAAATGGGGAAAATGGGCCAAAAACTGAATTTTTGTTTTTCCGCTATAACTACCCTTACAGATGAGCTATAGGGCTAAAACTTGGCTGAAAGGTATCTTTTTTGGTAGGCTATCGATGGGTTCAAATTAGAATAAAATCCCGACGGGGGCCGATTTCACTACCAAACCCGGCTATAGGCTTTCTAAAATTCTTCTCTTTTCGCCAGTCGGAAAGTAAGTTGACGCAAACAAATTTTTTATTTTTAAAACAAATTCATGGCTATAATTATTTATTAATTATATTAATATACGTGGCTGATTGTAAAATATTTTTAGCATGTAATATTTATAATAATAAATTGTTGTTATTTGTAGTATGCATAAGAATTATAATTCTAATCGAAATAGTCATTTCATTTTATAACAAAACAGTAATAAAATTAGCACATTTTTCTATTTTTGTTAATTTTTGTTAATATCGAAAACGCGTAGGACCTCTGAACTCCGAATTGTGCCACAGATGGAAATAAATTTTCTTGCAGTATATTAATATGGAACCTCGCATAACAACTGTTATTAAAATATTTTTTGACAATCTTTTGAATATTTTTCCGTCCTTTTTGAAATTTGTATTTGATAGCAAAAGGTTCAAAGAAGCCAACAATAGTTTATATGAATCAATTTCAAGATATAAATAGCGCTAAATATAGGTATTTAAATTTTCAACATCAATTATTATTTTGTTTACTATCAATAAATAAAAGTTTATTTATATAAATTGAAAAAGCATTTATTCTGCTTTAAATGAGTATAGAAACAGAAAGAATTGTATTTAAACAGAGATAAAATATTCTGCTTCAATTAATAGCTAATTCCACAAAATAATACAGTGATTATTAATAATCACATTTTTATTAATTGTCTTCAATTAAAAGATCAGTACCTAATATGAAACATAGCATGTAATAAATAGTACCGTAATAGTATAATCAAAAAATATTACAATATAAAAATATTTAAAATTACTTTATTAAAATTATTTTATTTTATTTTATTTTATTTATTTTTTTTTAGTATTTTGAGTTCAGGGAGGTAAAATGTTTTATACACTATGTCCAGGGGCTATGCAACCCCCGGGAGTGTGGGATTCTCCATCAGATTCTACTGACTTTAGTAGAAAACGGACTTTATGCATTTATGACAAAAATAAGTAGGTGCATTTTCCACAATGATCCGCAATCTAGTCATTACTTCAGATTATTCTTGAAAATATGCAAAAACTCTTGCAGGAAATCTCTTATTCTTTTTTTCATGTCAGTAATTTTAACGCGGCTTTTCTATGAAATCAAATATTTTGATCGAACGCATCTTCATATTTTAAATTGGTTTTTGTACAGTTTGCTTTAGTGTAATATAAGTTTCCTATTTATCTGCAAATCTGTTTTCACGCGGTATGTATATCCTGCGTACATGGTTCCTTTTTTTACATAAGTTTTGTATTTTTATTCCATTCTGTTTCCTTATTTTGCACGGTCTTTTTTTATACAGTACGTATCCAGCGTGTAAAATGACACCGACGTGTATCTGATTTTGTAACCTTCACTGAGCATACAGTGTAGAGCAAAGATATTTGTGCTGAAACAGGAACAATGTACGCAGAATGTTTTTTGTGCAAACAGATGTACAGAAAAGTAGGAAAGTTAAAATATAAAATATAAACTATAAAATATAAAATATAAAAATGCATTCAATCAAAATATTTTATTTAGCTAACATATTTCAAGATATAGAGATGTAGAGTTTTGTAGAGTCTGCTATAATAATTTTTGTAATCGTTTTCAGATGCCAAACATAGGCACGCAAACTAAAAAGCTGGTGATGTCGCGCCGGAGATTCAACTCTGATAGTCCTAGGAGGTCGCGAGAGCGATGCTCGCGCTGCGAGTAGCGGTCACCGAGCCGGAGAACGCGTCGCGAGCTGCGGCCGCCGAGCCGGAGAACGAGGAGCGAGTCGCGTCGCCGAGCCAAAGAACACGATCGCCTACATCAAGTACGCGTTTCGTTGCTAATCTGTCGCGTAGTGAATGCGTTGAGACCAAATCTCCGAAAGCGTTGCAGGCCGAGGGGTCGGATTTTTATGGGCATGTTCTACACAGTCCTGGTCATAAAAATTAGAAGTATACCTGCGCGCGTCACTCCGTTAGAAACCGCGAAAAACCGTTAGAAATTTTGGGATTTTCCATTTATTTTATAACCACTGCTCCCACTCGCGACACTCTAGTCAACGGTTTTTTTGGCTCCACCCTCACTCTCCGGCCAATCAGCGTCCGTAGAGCAGTTTGTAAGAGCCCCGGAGTACCTTAGATAAATAGCAAAACGGAGCGGCCGAGGAGAATTAGCACATCATTCGTACAACACATCATTCGTAGCATTTCGTATCGCATTTTCGCACGAGGTCACTATTATACACAATCTAAGTTAAGATCGCTTGAAGATTCACTTGAATAAACTATATAGAATTACCATCCGGCTCAAATTTCATTACAGTCCACTCCTAACATAGCAAAGTGCGGGTTTATCTATCGCATGTATTAGAAAACGCGCACGCAACATAATCAGGTACGTACAATCGTTTTGTGATGTACGGTAACGAGCAAAACTGAGTCTACACTATTTGAAGCAACATAACTTTTTAAAAATTAGATCAAATGACTTGAACGATATTGAGAAGTTAAAAGGTTTAGTTTATTAGACGAGGTGTACAAAATTTTTGAAAAAAGTTTGAATTGGTCAGAATCGCAAAAGAAATAGTAACAGTTGGTTTTTTCAGCTTTTTTATGTGAGTCTGTATCAAAAATTTAAAGAATGTATTTGATTCGCTCGAATAAATTATATCCATGCTGAAAATTTCACCAAGTTATGGTGAGTTATAAACGCTTAAAAGTGGAAAAATTGCCATTTTTCACGATTTTCGACTAATCGCACTTTTAATCGTTTATAATTCGTAAACGAATTAACCAATATAGGTGAAATTTTCAGCATGGATATCATTTATTCAAGAAAATCAAACACATTTTTTAAATTTTCAATACAGGCTCAGATAGAAAAAGCTAAAAATACCAACTTTTACTATTTCTTTTGGTATTCCGATCAATTCAAACTTTTTTTCAAGAATTTCTTACACATCGTCCAATAAACTAAACTTTCTAACTTCTTAATAACATTCAAGTCATTTGATCTAATTTTTAAAAAGCTATGTTGCTTCAAATAGCGTAGACTCAGTTTTGCTCGTTACTGCATACAAAATTTTGTATTCATTTATTCGTCATTCGAAATTTTTATTTAGATAAATATTTTGCCCACCTCTGCCATAAGAAACCTATGGCACACCAAAATGACTGGCATTCAAACGGAGAGAATATCCGTCTCCGATATAATATTGAACACAAAAGGGGACAGCGAAACTCGAGAACCGTCTTCGCCGAGAAGTGGGTCACATATTGTTGGCTACATCGGTGTGAGACCAGAAGACCACTACTAATCCAACTACAAAACTTCTTTATTTTTCGTTATTTTTTATGAAACTTTTGCCAACATATTCGTGGTATTTTTCTGATTAAAATGAAACCAAATATGATATAATTCCGATGATAATTACTTGTGTAATGAACAATTGAAGTTTCGGACGCGATGAAGGACAGCGTATGGTAAAGAAAGAGCCGCGGAGAGTCGAAGCGTTCGGAAAAGATGAAAGACTGGCGTGAGCTCAGGCCTTTAAATAAAAAAATATACTTTTTCATTATTAATTATTTTTCTATTGGACTTTCACCAACATACTCGTGGCATTTTTCTAAGGAAATTGGTACCAAATATGACAAAATTCCGATGATATTTACTTGTGTAATGAACGACGGAAGTCACAAACGCAAGGAAGGACACCATATGAAAAGAAAGAGACGCGGCTAGTCCTTCTCGCTATGTTAATAATACACGAACTAAAAATTTCATCGAAATCGGTTGACGAAGAAAAAAACGACATGTATTGAAAGATATAAAGATCTCTGCATTTGTGCGTTTACTGCCTCCAAATAGTATTATATGGATATGTTAGCGACAGTTTATTTTTGAAAGAAATCGAAGGCAGATAGCCCGACGCTAGTCCGCTTTCGGTTAATTTATGGTAGGGTCGAGGGTTCGCGTAGCCTCTCGAAGCCGTAGTTCCTGTCGACGGACAAACCCCAGATGATGTCTGGCAACTCGAAGTTGTTCAGGTACTCGATGGGGCGCATTCGTTGACACATGTTTGGAAAGTTAGGAATCTTTAAGTATGGCAGGCGACCCGACGTCGTACTGCTATCTTAAAGAACAAAGATAGCTCTTATGAAGGATCTGGCCACGGAGTGGGGGAAGGCAAGGGTGCCTTCGGGTAAGAGGACTGTGTTGGACCGCTCAGCACTTACCCCAGAACCTCGGAAAAGGGCAGTTCTTACAAATTCTTTCTAACAGATAAAAGCCGTCGAAAGTTAATTTACTTAATTAATACTTTTACCGTCGTTAATTTCTGTGCTATAATGATTGCAGTCAATGTTGTCGAGCATTTGAAATAGTATTATCGGATAAATAAGTGAAAAAATTAATTTTCTGTTTTTTAAGGATCACAATAAGAACGATTGAGTTTTGTCATTAGTTGTAGATTGTATGTATTTATTCTTTGTTTTATTCTATAATTACATTACAGAATATTTTTTGTTGAATAATCATTATTTTGTATTGAAATAATTTCTAAATTAATTTTAAATTCTGATATTTTTTTATAATGTTACTTTCATATTTCCTACACTTATAAACTATCGATTATAAAACAATGATTACAATGGTGAACAATAAGGAAAATAAAAAGGCAATAAGAGTGTAATGAAATTGTACAATAAAAAATAATTATTTTCCAGGCAATTACAGAATGCATTATGTCAATATTCTACGTTTATTTATTGCCTATGTCACTGACGTTTCTTCCGTAGTTTACGAGCGAATGTTTTATGTAGGTAGCGAGCGCGGCATATTTAGCGATGTTGGTATTTGAGATCAACGATAGTTCCACGTTCTTAGTTCCACAACCGACGAGAGTACCTCGACATTGGAGCCGTTACCGACCGCACCCAGTACCCACCTGGGGCCCACTTTGAGACTCGCAGTTTAACGCGGGGGCTGGCAGTCTTTCTAAATATCTCGAAACACAAACTGTGTATTTTGGTTAATAAATGAAAAGAGCTTACCAAGAAGCTAAAGGTGGATGAGGGGAGAACAAGGAAAGCATTGAAAACCCACCTTGGCCCATCCCAGGCTAGCCTAATGTAAATTCAGACACAATTCGATTCAGTACACATGTTTTTAGAATTAGCAAGTCTTACATTTTAATTTACAATGTTATAGCAAATTATTCTGTAATTATTATTCTCTATTTGTCAGATTACTAGAAGTTCTTACAAATAGAGAATAATACCGATTGCCCAGGTCTCACCACGAGGAGGTTGCTGCACAAGAGACCCGAAAGGAAGCCAGAAGGAATTCAATACTCCTTCTGGCTTCCTTTCGGGTCTCTTGTGCAGCAACCTCCTGCTTCCTTCTGACTCCCTTTCTTACAACGACGATGTACAATCTTATAAACTAAATTTCGCAGATCGCTAAATCGATAAGATCCAAAAACGAATCAGGCAGAAGTCTCTGATTCTTTCAAAGAGAGAAGCAACATCGAATCGGAGCAGAAAGCTCTGGTTCGAGGATGACGCGACGCGTACAATGTTTGCAAAGCTTTCTGCCGACCAGTATACGACACCCGACGCTCCACTCGGAAAATGATGACCAGGGACGCCTCCACTTTTTGGTAGATCAACCTTGCCCCAACTACCCGCCACGAGCAACGCTGACGCGACAAGGCGACGCAAAGACTTATGGAGAATGAAACTCCTGCTCCATACAAGCGTTGACATGACTTAGGCAGACATTTTACGAAGGAAGGGTTCTACCTGGCGAGTGCTGCTCCCTGATCATCAATTCTCCGTGCATCCACGTCGAATATATCACAACGTGGACCAGTTCAAAACTTGCAAGCAACTTGCAAACAGCAGAAGGCTGTGTCGGAGTTAACAATCAAGTCGAGCAAAGTGAAATTAGGGCAATAATTACTCGACATGTTTACAACGACGATCTTAAGAATTAAACTAATTCTAACTTATAATTATTTCGATGTCTTCGTCGATGCGTTGTTTGATATGATGTCTGCGTTCGATGACCAGATGCTCAGCTGTTGGATTTCAGCTGAAACAGACTAACAATAATTAGACACGATATACAAAATAAAATAAGACGAAACGATGGCATGATGAAATGACGAGATACAACTCTAAACCCCGTACACAAGTACAGCCTATCTAACACGCACAAGAGTGCGAATCTAACCAGCTCACGAGAGCCAAGCTAACCCTGCACACGAACGCGACCTAACCGACAAGAATTCAACACGAGTAGTTGAAGTCAGATATAATTTCAAAGAGAGAAACTTTTGAAAAGTCCAGAGGCAAATTCGAATTAAAAACACAGAAATAATAACTGACGGCGTTCGTTGAATGAACACGAATTCCAAAACAGAAAGTGTATATTTGAATTGTTACTTACAAAGAACTGCTGAAAGTTGACCAAGGTGAGCGGAGAAGCTTCCCAGAACCTCGCCTTTTCCGAAAAGCCCACCCCGAACTAGCTTAACACGTTGAGTGCCACGCGATTGTATAAGGAAATCTCCGTCAGGCCACACGCGCCTTTAATAAAATCCATTAAAATGCATTAATTATATAATCCTGTAATAAATAAAAATTAAGTAAATTTTAAATAAATTTTCAGTAATTACTTAAACAATGTAAATTTTTTAGTTTTATATCATATTTTACATTGTCAGTCACTGGTGACTGACGCGTTCTAAACGAAAAGTTCAGTGTCAGTCACCGATGACTGACGTAGCACTGAACGTGTTAAAGTGGACCCGGGAAGTTTTAAATGACCGTTGGTCCACCGCTAGCTAAAGGTAGACTAAGGTCGGCCAATGATGTCCAGTGCAGCCATGGAGAATCCCTGGTCAATTGGAAGGTAGGCGACAGTAGGCCGGGGTAGTCAGAGTGGGCCAGGGCAGCTCCAAAGTCCTTCGGCCATCTGGTCCCACAGCACTTCCGCGCCCTTCAGAGTGCCCACCTCGACTGACTGACTGAGCGCGGCCTCCGAGAACGGATGCGCGGTCCGCGGTGCGCAACTCTTTTTTTTTT
>CM052134.1:2768797-2780896 GCA_028454255.1 Halictus ligatus
TATCCTCCTCGCAGAGCCGGCCGATAAAGGCAAGCTCCCCCGCTCCGGTAAAACATGACCACCGGTTTACGGTATAGGGCCCTGCGGCGACCTCCCCGGTCGTTCGCAGGACACACTAATGCCCCTCGCTCCGTTAGCAACACACGACTTGTGTGTTCCCAGGGTCCACCACGGGGAGGTGGAGCGAGAGGACTTTAGACCTGTGACATCCCTCAAATAGAGAGAACGGCTCGACAGTGGGACAACTGGTCCCACTGTAGAGGCCACAGGTCCTCGGACCCCCGGTGCGCAACTCTTCCAGCCCAATTAATTTCGGTAGATCTCGATCGCCGGGATAGTAATTATCGACAAATTTGTTATTTCTGGCTGTTTAATATTTATAACAATTTCTTTTGATAATTATATCAACAAACACTCCCTTGACTACCTATTTATTTAGTAAAAATAAATTATAGAACTCGAGATAGAGTAACGTTTAAGTCATGAATATTCTCACGCATTAATTTATCCAACACAATTCACTGGTAAATTGATTATTTCTAGCTAGTCAATGCTGATAACAATTCTTTTTGCCAACTATATAGACAAGCACTCCCTTAACCATCTTGCCATCTAATTTTTTAGCAAAAGTAATTGATAGAACTCATGATACAGAATAACTTTTGAACCATTAATATTTGCACGCATTAAATTATCGAACACAGTAGACTGATAAATTTCTTATTTCTGGATGTGTAATATTTACAACTTCTTTTTCCAATGATGTCGACAAGCACTCCTTTGACCATGTAGCCATCTAATTTCTTAGAAAAGGTAGGTAATAGAATTCAAGGTACAAAATAACTTTTAAACCATGAACATACATACATCTCGTCTGTAATATTAGTTCCGACCGATATGGTAGGATATGACATAAAATCGGTAATGGGTCTCTAGAGCCCCGCGGACGTGAGACAAATTGGGTAATTAGTTGATTGGTCTACTCCTGTACCTCGTATGTGCTATCACTGATCTCAAATACCAACGTCGCTAAACATGTCGCGTTCGCTACCTAAATAGAACATTTGCTCGTGAACTACGGAAGAAACGTCAGCGACATAGGCAATAAATAAACGTAGAATGCTGACATAATGAATTCTGTAATTGCTTGGAAAATAATTATTTTTTATTGTACAATTTCATTCCACTCTTATTGCCTTTTTACTTTCCTTATTGTTGACCATTGTAATCATGATTACTATTAGATATTTACTATTAGAACAAGGTTACATCCGAGCGAAGCCAAGGTTTGGCTCCAATTCGAGGAGAAGCAGTGACGTTGCAAATTTCGCGCTCGTCGAGCCCGGCAAGTTTCAGATATGCTAACGGCACCTACGTACCCAGCTATCGATATCAAAGGGCGCCTCGCTTCGGGGGACCATCCAACGACGAACCATGGCCATTACGGTAAATCCGGTGCACCGGTCATTTCGGAGATTGGAGACACCACACACCGGCCAGACAACCCGGAGGCGACGATGCGGGACGAAGGCCCCTGTCGACCAGCCGACACCCTATTTCGCGGTCTTGCCGCCGCCTCACCTAGCCACTTGCTACGGGGCCTCGGCCAGGGTGGTATAGGCACCCCCATATCAGGGGAGATCGGAGATCTGCCCCTTTTCCCCGGTCGCGAAGCGCGACCGTCGTCGCGATATTCGCCCCGCGAGTTGGTTCTCGGTATTCTATAGGGGGAAGGTGGAGGGCGGTCGACTGCGATTTCGTATTCCTCGAGGTCTCGCTAGCTCGCGGATCGTCCGTCGGACGTGTAATATCGCGTCTCGTTCCCCGAATTTTCGCGTGCCGAGGCGTAGCCCGCTTCGTGCTTTGAGCTACGACTCAGTATTCCCGTCGAAATACCGTACAGAAGTCTCCCTCGGAGAAGCCGCCATCGTTGAGGATGGCGTTCGTTCGAGGAACGTCCATTCTTCGCGTTGTTCTTGTCGAATTTCGTCGCGTACTTTCCGCCGAGCATGTTCGCCACTCGTCGCAACCGAAACCGTACCACGACGATCACCAGCGCGCCGCGAAACTCTCGTCCCGACGGGAATAATCTCCCGTGTTGATTTACCGTACAGGCGTGGATTATTTTATCTATCGAACCCTCCAACTACTCGCACATCTTGTATGAAGAGCTCAGGTTCTTGGGTGCGGCCTCGTGGCTGCGTGCTTGTAACCCTTGACAATAAATAAATTGTTTAGAGCCCACCTTGTCTTACGATCTTTTCGACCTGCGCGATCCGCCCTGCCGTGAGAGCTGTCCTCGCTACTTCCATGTCCGAGCCCCCGACCTCTTTCGCGTCTTTCGTTCTTCTCGCGGTTCTCCAAGGTTCGACTCCTGCCCTCCGTCTGGGGCGGGGCGAAAGTCTTCCGCGTTTCGCGTGGCATCCTTCCAGTGCCTGGCGCCCGAGCTGAAGGCTCTTTTTCGGTTTCGGAAAATCTTCGAGAACGCGTTAGTACCGGGAGGGCCGCGTATTCACGGCCGTACACGGCCCGGCCTCAGTGCCCGTAAATTCCCGGAGTTGGGCCCGTTCCCGTTTTTGGTCGACATTCCCCGGACTAAGTCTCGGTGTAGAGGGGTGTCGGTCCGTCTCTACCCTATAAGGGGAGGGAGATTTGTGTAGGGTTCGATAGGAAGGGTCGGAGCGTGCCGGTTTGCGCCTCCTACGGCCCTTCCTTCCGGTGTCTTCTTGCCTCGGCCGGGCCTGGTTCCTTTGGGACACCGGCTCCGAGCGGGGCACAAAGACACCGGGGGTTGTGGGCGATCCGAACTGGGGCTCGGGAAGCCCAATCCGAAGGCTCCAGAGATGGGGAACCCGAGTGGGTCCCCCCGCCCGGGGTCTTATAGCGTTGAGAATGGGGTAGGCTAACCCCTTCCCTCGGGTATTATGTTAGCTGGAAGGTGTCCTGTTGAGTAATCGCGTGATCCAGGCACCTCCCTTTTAGCTTAGGTGGGCGTGGGTTTTTTGCGGGTAGCAAAACCGGGCTTCCCCTAGGGAGCCGGGGTATGCGAAAAGCATTTTCCCACTAGACAAGAAAAAAGGTTAGGCTCCAATTTGGCATGGAATTTTGGCTGCAGACTTTGCATTCAGTTTGCAATCGACCTGTTTGCGAATTTGACTAGGAATTTGTCGACAAATTTTAGTGACCAAATCATACCAAATGGGGTCCAAATCCTGCTCCAAACAGGGTTTGGTACCAAATACAAAGTCTTCTGCTCGCAATGTGTGGAGCAAACATTGCGTTAAATTTACTTGAAACGGCATTTGGTTAACTGGGGAAGTATCTCATACGAAATTTGAAGTAGAAATTGATTTTCCTACTTTCTTACGTACAATATTTCTACGAATTTTTTGTCCTTCATATTAGTTTTATTTTTAATATTTTAAATCTTAAAAAAGCAACTCTAAATGTTCGTCGGAGAATATAATATTTGATAATCGATATATCAGACCTCTCTGATGTGGTTCCATGATGATTCACCTTCTCACCGACGAGAATTTCCTTATTGGTCTTCTGCACCGACGAGATGCCGTCGTTGGCCTTCTGTTTCTTACTCCATCCAAAATCCATCCTAGAGGGCGGTAGAAAACACCGTATTTTTTGAGCGACACATTCTTCCGTATGGCTGGCAGTCTTTAAAAATCCCTCATCGGAGTGTTAGTTCTATTCCTATATCTCGTTGGTGACAGTATATCATCGATGATGTAGATTCTGTTTCATGTAAAAAGATGATGTAGGATCTGTTCCATGCTAAAAAGGCGATGTCACAAAAGTGGGAACGCCGAAAATCCAGGCGTGATCTCTGTCATATCCTGTCTGTTATTAGGATAAATCGTATATGTCATTTTTGGTTTCAGATTCATTAATGTCAGTTTTTGAAATGTCTTCTAAAATTTGTATTTGGAAGAAAGTACCTGGTATCGCAAGTCGTTTTAATGATATAATTTATTCACATCCAAAATCACTGCCATGCCAAGACATTCTTGTATATTTTGGAGGTGATGTGCAGGTCTGAATAAGATTATGTATTTTTATTATTACAATAATGTTGTTTTGTTACTGAGACATATAGTGCAATTGTTTTGTATAACATTACTAATTTCTTTACAGGATATTAAAGAATGCATGGAGCGGCATTCTGATAGTAAAAAGTATACAGAATGGAGTCTAGAAAATACTGCTCAAATACTTTCAACAAATTTCCCAAACAAACATGTACTTGTCATTCGACCATCTAGGTAAAATTTATAATTAAACATTAATATGTAGCATTATTTATGTTGAACTTTGTTTTAGAATACATGATACAGGAAATGCTAGCTTCAGCTGTTATGATAATTTCGTACCATCAAATGAATATGGTGTTCCATCATTTTTGCCAACTTTCAATGCTTTACAACATTTGCAAAGGTTGATAACATCGTCCTTACAAGATTTAAAAATACATAAGGATGAGGTATAATTAAATTTGAAATTTAGCAAAAATATGAGTCATAATACCAACTTAATCCAAATGTTTGTATTGCTAGAATCTAACTCATCTTATTAATGACAAGACAAAATTAACATTAATGGGCTTCAGTAAAGGCAGTGTTGTATTGAATCAATTCCTTCATGAATTTCATTACCATCTCAATAATTCAGATCCTGACCAAGAAATTACAAACTTTATAAAACTTATTGAGAGCATGTGGTGGTTGGATAGTGGACATGGAGGTACCAGGGATACATGGATCACAAACAAACTCATATTAGAATCTTTTGCAAAATTAAGTAATATATTTAACACAACTATGAAAAAGACTTTCTACACTTATTCAAATGATGTTTAACAATTACTCTATTCTTACAGAAATAGGTGTTCATGTACATATCACACCATATCAAGTTTGTGATCGGCATCGTCCATGGATTCGTGAAGAAGAAAATCAGTTTTGTGGTATTTTACAAAGTATGGAAGTTCCTGTGAAACGAATTTTTCACTTTTCATGTGAACCAAGAAGCTTGACACTACATTTTCATGTTCTTAAAGCTATTGTAAAATATATGTAGTGACATTTTATTATTTAACTTGTTTAAATACACTTTAGTATATAATAATTAATCCTTCTGCAATGGACTAGTTGGCTACTATTATACTATTGTTGTACAGGAGAACAAGCTGTGAGTACAAAGTTCTTTCTGTTATATTGTGCAATTTTCTGTCTGTGTGACAATTATTTAAATCCTTACGGAAAGAATTAATTATAAGTTATATTTAATACTGTACGATTACTATTAATACCCTTGGCAATAATACTCATAAATTATGTACAGAAATGTCTATAAATAATCATTCTAATGATTATTTATAGAGAAAAAAGGGTAGAATACATGACTAATTGCAAAAGGATGAATTTCATTAGCAACCCAACAGTACTAATAAATTTACAACATGTGCTACTAATGAACAATCCTGTTGATATTGCTAGAAATTAGGGGTGTGCGAAAACTCGAAAATATAAGGTACCCGATGGTCGCGACGAAAGTATCGGACCCAGATGATTTCGGATATTCTCGGAAATAATCCAGAAATTTTCGACAACCCATTTTCAGATTCTCCCATGGCTTTAGTAGAAATGTTTGTTGTACGTGTATGTTAAAATACGCATGTTTTAAATGTTTCAAATATTTTAAATGTTATCATGTCATGCATTATTTATCCAGATTACTTCTCCAGATCTATGTTCACTTTAAATTCACTAAGGAATGTTACAGTATTGCATAAATGTATTCTTATAAAATATTTTAGTATTTAGAACAGTGTTTATACAATGAAAAATGTTACATATATTAGCAGCATAGTTAATATAGGACTGATGTACCTATGCCAAAGAAATATATTTGTGCCCATGGTATGCTAACATCTATTTTGACATTTGGACTTATAATAACTTATGTTCTCAGAGTCTGAAAAATAAATGATACATAATTAGTAGAAATCATAATAAATAAAATTTGTATTCCTTTTAGAACTATCATTATACTAACCATCATTATGTAAATGAGATACTTCTGCCCATTCATCGGACCCATCGCAACAGTCACAAACTCCATCATTCACTTTATAAGATGATATCTTCACTGAAATTTAATTGACATTGATTGTTATCATTGGAAGAAATTTGACTGTATAAATAAAGAGAATAAAAAATTAAATATATTTACTTTCTGAAGATAACATCCCACAATAAAAAACACCATTATTACACGCATTGGTACCAGGTTCATCACTACCATCTTCTGGACAATCACAGTAATTGTCATTAATTTTTTCAAAATCTATCTCTGTTTTTGAGACGAAACAGATAAATTTTCCCCCTTGCGAATTTGATGTGTATTTTAAAATGTCCATATCACGTGTTCCACGTAATGATACAGTTCGACCATTCTTGTCTTGAACAAGTTTAACATTCATCGATGATTCATTTCCTTTTGAAATGATTTTATTAGTAATAATATACTTAGATGTTCTCACCGAATTACTAATTAATTTCCCTCCGACCGCTTGGTTAAGTTGTTTAAAATAAAATAACTGATGAACAACAAAAATAATAGCAACTACGAATACACAGATTAACGTGTACTTGAATTTTTTCCGTAGAAACCGGCGTTTCCAAGACACTTCAGTTTTCATATTTGCCGGTTTTGTAACTGCCTATAATAAGATATGTTACTATTATCTAGCAGTTCGAAACAACTTTGTTTGTCATGTACAATCTTCTTTCAATACACGTTGCCAGTTACTTTTTTGTATTCCAACCATTTGTTATCGATTTCTCAGAATTATCTAATCTGGTAAAATATATTACTTTCTCTCACTAAAGATTGTATTGCGTTTTGTTTACAAGAACTATGTATAATTTCTGCTGTCTGGACAGTCTCTGGTGCAAACTGTTACACTAAATGAAGTTGTCTGCAATTCAGTGGCATCGCGATTATCGAGGCAATTTAAATTTAATAACAAAAGATTAAAACACTGTAACAAAAGACTGTAATTTCATTACAGCGTTAAAATGTTCACAGATATAGAGTGAACAAGTGAAATGAAATTAGGAAGAGTATGACAATACAAATAAAACTATGGCATGTTTATTTCTAAAATATTGGTTAAAATATATACGGTATTGTGACCAATTTAGGAAATTATAAAAATGTAATCATTTAACACCTTGGGAACGGTTTTGACAGCACGAGTTGAACGACAATATAAAAAAAATCGTAAATTAAACTTTAAAAATCAGCATTAATTGATGCCACAGCACTTGTTTTGATATGTCCAATGCTCGATTTCAAGGTGTCAAGTGATCATCGTCAAAGTGTCAATCAATAAAAATTTATACACATACAATTCATAATTGGAGATATTATTAATGAAAGCATCGTATTTAATGTTGCCAAATAATTCATAAAAATTAATTAAAATATATTTTTTAAAATATGTGCGTATAAAAGCATATGTTGTATTTAACATTTCATATTTGTGAAATGTTTAAGAAAAAAAGAATACTGTGAGATATTACTCTATTAAAATGTATTATGAATACCGTGAAAATGATTAAGCAATTAAACGTTAAAAATAAGTAAATGATCATCGCTTTTGAACATTGATACTGATAATAATAACAACAGGTATACAATACATAAACATTTTCAAGCATACAAAATTAGTTTAATTTTTCCATTTAAAGTAAAACTATATAATTGATTCATGTTTTTGTAATTTGGTAAATGCAAAATACAATTAAATATGAATTTTTTTACAATTTTAATGACAAAATGTTAAAATACTTGCAAAGTTTAACGAGGACTATTATTATAATGTAAGAAAAGAAGTATGTAAAAATCGTATGGGATGTTATAATAGCTCGTAAGAGTATAAACAGTTTAGTTCCAATACATCCAATGCATATATGCATAAATAATATTATTAATATTAAATTCTCAAGCTTATCATTTTCGTTCAATGAATAAAGCAAGTTTACATTGGTCGTCCCATACCACGACCCATTTGAGGTTGCGAATCCTGACTGCTTTTAGGACTCTTGATAGTTTCATCAACAGATAGAATAAGACAAGCTGCTTCAGTCGCAGCAGTAAGCGCATTAATTTTTACAACAGCAGGTTCCCATACGTAAGCTGCCATATTATCTCCAATATCTTCAGTGTTGATATCAACACCGTAATTATACATGCCTTTGTGTTGTTTCTGTCTCAGTTTGTTCAGAATGTTTGTTGCGTCAAAACCAGCATTATCGCACAGTTGCCTAAAATTGGTATTATTATGTTTTATATAATTCAAATAATAATGAAACAAGATTGTCATACCTTGGTATAACTTCTAGAGCTCGGGCTATTGCCGCAATTAGTAGTTGCTCTTTGCCTGCTACGACACGAGAGTAGTTTCTTAAAGTTTTCGATAATTTCATTTCAATGGCTCCTCCACCTGCTACGCAGGCATTAGTCTTAACCATACGCCTTACAACCATTATCGCGTCATGCAAAGATCTTTCAGTTTCTTCCAAGAACTGCTCTGCTCCACCACGCAGTATAAATGTACATGTCTTTGCACGCACTCCTTCGTAAAACAAATTAAATCTGGAAAAAAGTGCTTTATAATAATACCCGTTAAGAAATTAAATAAGCGAATATGCAAATTCTATATATTTAATTACCTCTCTCCACCAATTTGTTTTTCTTCGAACATCTCACACTTGCCCAAATCTGAGTCTTTAATGTCGTGTACTGTTGTCAAGATACAGCCACCACAAGCCTTCATGGTTCTTTTCAAGTCCTCTTCGGGAACTCTGCCTGCACAAAACATATCTCTATCTGCGAAATATTGCGTAGCAACATCGCCAATAGGTAATTTTGATAATACAACTTGAGCACCGCTCTTGTGTATCTTATCTAATTTGTTATATAGAATTTGCCATTCAGCGTCAACTATCTTTTGATATTCAACAACATTATCTACTCGTATTTCTGCATTGTCTCTTTCAGCTTTCAGTTCTAATTCTATATTCAATAAAGCAATTTTACAGTCCTTATATTTTTTAGGCTGCATTTCAAATCCAGCATATGAGAATGTTTTCTTAAAAGCAACACCTTTAACTAACTCTGAATCTTCTAGAGCTCCACCAGATACCTATAAATCAAATATTTCATCATAATAAAGTAAAGTTTAAACAAATTTTACTAATTTCTCATTAGTTTAAAATTTGTTTGTAATCACCTTTTTAATACCAATCATATTAAGGGGCAACATATCATCGAGCATCATAACAGCTTTCACAACTAAACGACTGAAGAATTCTTTTTGCTGATGAATTAACTTAGAGCTCATAGATGTAGCTGCGCATTCTTCTAAAAGTTCTGTTAGTTTCGTTTTTTGAGATTTATCAATCTTTACGCTAACTGCATTTATTATATCTATAGCTACTCCAAGTGCAAGACGAAGAGATTTAATCATAATACGGGGATGTACACCTTCCTCGATGAAAGGTTTCATCTGCATTAAAAATTCTCCAGCTAATAAGACTGTGCTTGTAGTGCCATCACCAACCTATACATGAAAACCGAAATTAATACCTACAATCATAATATTTGAGTAAGATGTTCGAACAACATTGAGGTAACTTCATATCTTCTATGTGTTACCAGTCTACAAGTTCGTTGATATACTCTGTTAATGTTCTGGTAATATTTTACTTGCATACTACCATTTAAGTTCATTACAGAGTTAATATAGACATCTATTGAAAGGCTCCCATAAAATAAGGGATAAGAACAATAGAAATTAAACAATAGATAAATGTTCTTTTACCAGTAGAAGGTAGGAAAAGAAAAGTAGTGAGAAACTGGTTCAGATTTATAGAAAATAAGTGTAGAAGCGTTAGGAACAAACAATAAGCCAAAGATAAACACAGGATATTATACAATCATAGGATAAATTAGATAAAGATAGGTATAGGTTTAGGAATAGGTTTAATGTGAATATTGGTAAAAATGTATGCAAGTAAATGTGAGTATATAAGCGACATGAGAATGAGTGATTTTAAATTAAATTGTACAATTGTAAACTAAGTCCATTTTTGGGCTATCAAGCCGAAATAAATATATATGTATATATAACATTTCCAATTAATTA
This sequence comes from Halictus ligatus, assembly GCA_028454255.1. Classification (NCBI taxonomy): domain Eukaryota; kingdom Metazoa; phylum Arthropoda; class Insecta; order Hymenoptera; family Halictidae; genus Halictus; species Halictus ligatus. The sequence continues at coordinate 2,779,026 of CM052134.1, forward strand.
ATATTTACTTCTGCATCTTGAGACTTAGCAATGTCCACAAGGGTTTTAGCTGCTGGATGAACAACATCTAAGAGCTTCAAAATAGTTGCACCATCATTTGAAATAGTGGCTTTTCCATTTTGATCCACGATAAGTTTATCCATCCCTCGAGGACCTAGGGTGGTCCTCACAGCATCTACTACTACTTGACACGCATTTATGTTCGATATCAATTGCTGCTTTCCTTGTGATGCATCTGTTCCCTCCTTCAGCAATATTATTTGAGGTTGCTGTAAAATATATTATATGAATATTATTACCTGCTATTGGTAATAGTAACAATAAAGATACTGTACTCTCATATATCTTCCCATTTTTGTTGTATTATATTCGAGTACGTGAAATAATTAAGGTTTTCTTAAAAAATTTGTCACATTTAAAGAAACAAATGAGTTATCAATGAAACTGTTTATTTGTTTCTTTCACTATTTGAAATACTAACAAGTATTAACTAATCAGTTTAGTGAAATATACGCAAAAAGTAATATTGTATTATTGAGATTCGTTTTATATGTGTACCGTGGGTGTAAGCAGAAACTAATCACCATATAAGGTTAGAACTGCTCAACTTATAATTCAAGAAATACTTTCATACGTGTTAATTTTCGCTTTATATGAATATATTTAATTAGCTTTATTTATCATAGAAAGAATCTATTAGTCGCGCATACATGAAACATTTTCTATATTCTGTCATTATAGACAGAAAGCGGCTTATAGTGGAATTGAAAATGTGAAGGTGTGCTAAAATTAGTAAACTAAAAAGACACCTATACTTCCTTTCTAATGAGAACTTTAGTGGTTACTTACCATTTTTACAATTTTGTTTGTAATTTCACAGCTTCTTTAATTTCATTCACTGTGCACGAGCACAATTATTACTCTAACCTGTAAATGGTATTCGAGATGATTCCACTATGTAGGACCAGCTAGGATATAGATGGATATAGAAGACCTACTCTGTGATACAAAGTACAACTCTGGTACAAGCATCAAATCAAATATCGTTCGTGCTTAACGGAAATGAGTGTACCGGTGGAGATAGAGAACCAATAAAAAATTAGCGTAAGTGTGATCAAACATTTTTCATTTTCTGTAGACGTTACTATTAATTTTCAGTATTTCAAAATTAATATATTAAAGTTTAAAATTCATTTAAAAGACAATCATAGTAAATATGATAAGAAGCATGTTACATTCATTTTAGAAATAATTCGAAAGAAGCAAGGGTTAATAATAATTTATGAATTCATTTGATTACGGTTATTAAAGGAAATTATATTATCACACACGAGGTATAGGATAGACCTATTATCCAATGTATTTTTGTGGCCCACTTTTTTGAGGTCACGTAACATCATTACCATTCCGTGTCACATCCTACCATATCATCCAGAACTAATATTGTGGAACCAATATTCTACGATGGCGCTGTTGCTGATACAATTTTAAATCTCATGTCGAGGATTCTAGTTCATACACCGCGCGGAGGGCCAACATGATGAATGAAACAAAAGAATGTTGTTTCCTTTTAATTCCATTACGCCTGTTACGCAAGTGCATCGAAGGAGACGTAATGTAATAATAATAATAACGTAACGTCTCCGGTTGAGAATATTTTGGTCCCGGATGGAATCCCGCATGGAATGATTTTTTTTCGTTAAACACTTTTGTCTTGTTCTTTCTACTACATCAGTCTTCTTCCCTGTGTAATTATTATTACAACAGTGTAATAACATAATAATAAGAAATTAAATTAGTTCGACGTTAGAAGAACGTAGTTTAAATTTAATTATAAAAAATACGACGTTGATATCACTAATTTCATTTGA
>CM052134.1:2781851-2865825 GCA_028454255.1 Halictus ligatus
TCTCTCTCTCTCTCTCTCTCTCTCTCTCTCTCTCTCTATGTATGTATGTATGGTGAGCGTTTAGGATAAGTTTAGTTAAGTTAGGGTAAGTTAGGGTAAGTTTGAGTGTAAGAAAATTGTAACCCCGAGGGGAATCAATAAATGATACATACATATATACCATTAAACCCGATTCTTTTTAATTTTTTCAGTTTAAATTTCACTTTGGTATCTTTTTTAGTTCAAAAGTTATAGCAAAATGTGCGCCTCGTCGAGAGAATTTTTTTATTCGAAGTGGATCTATTTGAACTTGGAATCGTTTTTTCATCTTTTATCTGTATCTTTTATTCGAAGGCTTCGAATAAATCTTCGAATAACTTTTCCCACCTCCAATAAAAGGAGACGAATTCCGACGAGCGTCGAACTTCAAAGTCCCAGCGACAGCGACTAACTAACGGCATAAAATGTAAGCAGATGGAGAATCGTACAACGAGTGGAAGTTTAAACTTTTAGTTTTTTCAATATACCTCCATAAAATTGCGAAGAGTGAATTGAGGGACTTTTCATGATGAAAATGAGTCCAAACTCGAGTGTAATCGAACAATTTTATTGATACGTAATGTTACGATAAAAATTACAATCTTATTGAAGATAGTCCAAATGATGTCGTGTTTGGACTCATTTTCATCGTGGTAAGCTCTATAACTTATTCGTATTAAAAATACTATTTGCATAAAAAAATAAAAGCTTAAATTGCCAATCAGTATTAAGTATCAATAAAAATTGTTCGATTACACTCGAGTTTGGACTCGTTTTCACCAGGAAAATCCCTTCAATTCACTCATCACAATTTTATGAACCTACATTGAAAAATCGATCTCGAACCAAAAGATTCTCAGCGGGAGACGTTACGCCCTGCGCCAACGGAAACTGTTGAGAGTCACAGTGATATATTGAAATGTAACGCAAATAAAATATTTTATATTGCAGTTTTAAGTTTCCACACTGTTTTCCTGAATATAAAAATGTTCAATATTACGGTCAGAAGGCATCGAAACAATTGATTTTGTTATTTTTTTAACGACGATGCAATTTATAAAAAATTATAAACTACTGAATTTTTATAAAACTGGTATCCCTGAAACTTCAATTCGAAATGTGCACTTTCTCCGAATGATTGGACATCCAATTATCCAATTTTCTTATACATGTTTGCACAATCTGGAAAATCTGTAAAAAATACACATTAATAATCACGATGAGACATAAATAACATAATAACATAAACGTGGTCAACTGAAAACTTCGATATAAAATCTACTTTCGGATTTGTTAAAAATCGATTTCGCATCCAAAAATTTTGAAAAAATCTCAGTCGTGTATGATATTAGGTAGAATATTCATGAATTCTTTCGTAATTTTTTTGTTAAGCATGGTACAACTAAAAATTAATTTGGTTTGGAGGCACTTTTGACCATTTTATCCGGCTTTGTCTTAAAAATCAGCAAAAAAGATTATTTTAAAAATGTAGAACATATTTCAGTACACGCCATTAAACCCGATCTTTAAAAAAGGTTTCTAGTCAAAATTTCGCATTGATATCTTTTTTAGTTTAAAAGTTGTAGCAAAATGTGCGCCTCGCCGAACCGGGAATCGATTGCGGCTCAGGCGCTCGAAACTTTGGTAACGTGAATTCGGTGGAACGCGTCGAACAGTCAGCTCGCATGGACAGAATAGAGGTACGCTTGTGTGTAACGCGCGCGCAGTAGAAGCAACGTAAGGAGACGACGGTACGCGAAGCCCCCCCCCCCAAGTGAACGAGTCTGATTGAGCTCGACGAATGCGGCAGTGTTCGGATGTGTCGTACTGTTGCGTTGGTCGTTTATTTTCTCATTACAAACGTGAAAGAAAATAATACAACTACGTAATGAGTCAGTAATGAAATAGATTGACATCTCGCAAAAAACGATCAACTACATAATTATTGATTAATTAATTCTTAACTCTTTCGAATTTCATAATTAATATTAATTGATATTTTGCATGATTCTTTAAAGCTAAAATTTATGTTGTTTCAATGAAATACGCATGAAAATATATAGTCAATTTCAATTTAATTTCATTTTCAAGTTCAGTAACAAAATATATTCAAAATAGATGAATAATTATACGTATGTAGAAATGTTATTGACGTTCAAGATTTATGAAAATTGAATTTCTATAATTTGGAAACGTGGTGTCTATATTTATTAATATTGTATTGATAAAGATAATTGTAAATACATAACATAATGACATCAAATAAAAATATGTAATTTGAACATATAGTCTTAACATCAGATATGTAGATAACTCGTCAATTATTTGTATTTGACCAGAGTTGATCATTTTTGTGGATTTAGTGCCAACATTTATTGTTCGTCACCGTAGAGGGCGTAAGAAAACCAGTTGTTTACATGTGAGACACAAAACCCCATATGGTGACTGGTCTACTCCTATACCTCGTCTGTGGTCATGCTAAGGCTGAGCAGATGTCAGCACTATATCGGGAACGCCGAATACCCGGGCTTGAGCACTCTCCTATCCTCTCTGCTATACGTTTATATGGTCCAAGATAATACACATGTTAATATGTTATGTTATGTTACATATAAATATATACGCCGGTTTTCCTCTAGATAACACATGATGGAAGTAATACTTATGAAATATAATGCTATAGAAATGTATATTTATTATTTACAAGTATATTCATTGGTTAATGGATTCTATAATACAGTAATATCTATAATCATTCAAATGAATCGTAAATGTAATGATAAAGTTATCACCTAATTTTCATTGAATGTTGCTAATACAAGAAATAGTAAATGATATAAAATAAATTTTTCAAATATTTCAGGTATAAACAAATAAAACTATGAATAAGTATGTACAAGTTTGTGATTACTTTGCACATGCGAAATGATTACAAGTTAAACAAATATATACCAGAGAGGAAATGTCCTCTCTATATATACTATTTACATGTATTAATAAATTGAGTGAAATCAAAACTACAAAAACAGAAGTTAAAATAAAAAACAATGTCAATTATTGTTCCAATGGTTGAACGTACACTTCAAGTGTAACAGTACTGTCCTTCCACTGAAGGGGTTATCGTAAATGGTTCCAGTAACCTTCGATAATCTGGGATACAAGCATCAATAAAATATGAAAAAAATTGTTTTTTCCCCACTTAATCATCACTGTCTCCATTAATACAGATTATATGCTGATATACAACATGCATATAAGTTATGTTTAATCTTAGAGCGAGTATTTTGAAGTTGAGCTTTGTCACGAATAGAACCTTGCAATTATTATGTAAGTCTTTAAATAGAAGTATGTAGTGAATGTTGCATAGTTAGCTTTACCTATATACATACATTCTTGTTCAAAATGTTAAATAATTCATGCATTTAAAAAAATGAACATAAACTGAAAAGTTTGTACCCTCTAATCCAACTTTATTTCTTTAAATTTTACCAGTTTTTAGGAGATATAAATTAGGTCTAATTATGCAAGATAAATCGAATTTAAGTGAATCAGAGTGGGACCCTCTTCAGGTATTTCAATGTCGTGTAAAGAACGAATACGCTGTAATTATATTGAATCGCCCACTTCATTGGGACCATGATACTTTACTTCGAATTTGGGAGAATGGTAAGTTTTAAACTTTCCATAACGTTTGAAAAACATATTTTCAAATAGTATATTATATGTACAAATTAACAGAAAAAAAGTATTTTCTTCATAATTATCTGGCTGTCGTAATACAAATTATAGTTTACTTAAATGGTGTGTTTATTTCTTCTAACTACTTTAATATTTCTTGTTTTATATGTCATTTTACAAGTAACTGTTTACATGTTATTCAGCTCAGATTAAGGTTACCGTTGATGGTGGAACTCACAGGTGGTTGCATTACTTGGAAACACATAATATAGATCTTTTAGATGGAAAACATTCTCAGTACGTACCAAATCTAATTACTGGTGACATGGATAGTTGTTCACCTGAAATTGTTGAAAAATTAAAATCCATGGGTTCAATGACAATTGAGACGCCTGACCAGGATCATTCAGATTATACGAAAGCTTTGTTTCAGTTGAAACAATACGCCAACCAAAAAAACATAAATGTAATAATAGTATCTTATAAAACTTTTTTGTAGTAAATAATGTCAGATAATAACAAAGATTGTTGCTTGCAGTTGAAAGCGATATATGCATTCGTGGATTCATCAGGAAGATTCGATCATATTCTTGCAAATATCAATACACTTTATAAAAGTGATAAACTTATCGGTGAGATTCAGGTAACAATATTTTCTTACTTTTTTAATGCAACTTTATAGATTTTAAGACAATTCTTAAATTACTGTGATTTTAATTTGATGACAATTTGAATGGAAGAAGTTCTTAAACAATTTTTTCATGAATTTTACTAGAAAATAATTAGACATAGGTAAATATATTGAAGGACTGTGAAAAATCTCTTTATACAATTGATAAAGAAAATATTTACTATTTTATTTACAAAAATGATGAAAATAAAAGTACATTTTGGTCTTCCGTTAATGCAGTTAAAAATCACAAATTGCATTTGAGAGATTCGAGTATTCTTGTATTCTCGATATTTTCTTGCTTCTAAAACCACAACTTCTATTATCTACACAGTAATTACTCTGTAAACTCAAATTTGTTTTTTTGGATAGTCACAGATTAGTATCTAAGCTATATATACCTAACAAATGCGAGGAAAATTAATGTATTAATTAAATGTAGCATACTAACTATATTATTTTGCAGATTTATTTATTGAATTTTATTTACCTTAGGTTATTCAAGTTGCTAATAATTCATTAACGTGGATTCTGAAGCCAGGATTTCATAGTATAACAATTCCTAATATATTGGTGGAAAGTAATAGTTGGTGTGGACTTTTACCAGTTGGTTCACCTGTTAACCATATAAGCACAACTGGTTTAAAATGGAATTTAAGTAAGCCTCTTTATTTGTTCATTATCACACATATAAGAATTATTGCACGAAATCTTTGTTAGTCTCAGATTACCTACTTGGATTTATATCCTTGCAAATTAATTTACAGAAACATACATTTTTTTTGTGTGTTCAAGGTAACATACATAAATGACAGTCCTACAAATTAAAACTTTTTTTCTTGTTCTGCAATATTCATTAGGCGAATCTTATGGAGTTTCTTTTTTTATATAAATTATACATTCTTATAAAAACTGTTGTTTTTGGAAAAGGTATGTGGTAGAGCAGTTTTGCTTCCAGATTTGATTTTAGAATAAGAAACTATAAGAAGCACCTAGTGAATATTACAGAACAAAGATGTAGTACAGTCTAAACTTTGTACATTGCATAGCGAAGTAAAAAATTATTTACTTTCCAGACAATACACCTATGCAGTTTGGAGGTCTGGTAAGTTCTTCGAACACATATGATAATTGTTCTAAAGTAACCATCAACACAGACTCATCAGTGGTATGGACAATGGGTATAGAACCACTCAAGGAAAATGTGAATTATTATAGAAAAGCATTATCAAACACAAATTGTCATTAGCAAATTATATTTTTATCTGAATAATGATCTTTCAAATTTGGTGTACCTGATATTTCTGAGTCAAAGATGAATAATTTGTATATTTTTTGGGAACATATACAGTGCTGTGAATAATTATAGGTTCAAGGCAATTTTCACAAATTTCTCTGAATACAAGGATGATTTATTACAGATCATTTTTTTTGCAGTCCTTAAGACATGTCTCAATTTCAGTATAAATCATTTTGCAATTTGCAATGCCGAAAGACATAACTGATTATTTACCGACAGAGCGTTTCATTTAGTTGTGAAGAATTATAAGATCAATGTGACACCTATTCTGGAAAATGAAAGTGTCACTAAATCTTTATTAAAAAATTTCCTATGTTCAAAGTGTTGTAACTTCATGAAAAACTGTCGTAGAATGTTCGTTCTTATCTCATTTTAAAATTTGGACCGTCTTCTTTCGAAACCTATCGTTCGGTTTTCTCAATAAAGTTTTTTATGTTATGGATCATGCTGTGAAAGTGAACATACTTATTTGTTTCGAAAATGTTGCAAATTCAGACGTTAAAAAATGTTGTTAATGAATGAAACTAACTCAGATTGAAAGATTGGAGTTTCATCTTTAAAATGACTTCTCGATGATCACTGTACGATCTTTTTTGGCGAAGTTATTGAACTTTGAATGAAAAGTGTGATGCCAGCACACAGTGATCCAGGAGCTCGCTTTTTGTGGCCAAAAATATTGTAGCGTTATTTCAAGGTTTAATGTTATATTATTATAGGTCGTTGAATTCGTCTCGATACTAGTTGGAATATTATGAAGTAAAAAATATATGTTAATATTTAAATAATTGGGGTTGAAAACATTTTTTTGTAAGATCAACGAAAATTCGGAAATATTTGAAAAACCGTGACACATTCAGAACATAGCATCAGAGTGAATACTTACGTCGAACGTCTGCTTATTGAAATACGTGTAGAATTAAAATCTGCAGGAAACCGTAACTAAAATTTACATTTGTACATGTTGAAGTCCTAAGCTTTCAGAAAAAAAAAACAAATATGAAAGCTAGCATTTTTAAGCATTTTTCTAGAACTCTTCTCAAAGTTTACATTGTACTTAACTTTATAGTCTTCATACATTGATCCAAACATGCTTATATCACCATTAAATAACTGAAATATATCTGCTCACGGATATGAAAATGTAGGACAAATTTGCATTCAGCATTGCGTAAGGAATAATTAAACTATTTAATTGTAATTCCAATTTTATAGTTTTGCACTTTAATCGCTATATCAGCTCGTTTAAAGGCTCCTTATTTGAGAAAAAAAATGTTGTACAAATATGAAAGTCTAAAAATTGAGTTTTGGCCACAAAAAGCGGATTCTCGGACCACTATGCGGCATTAGAATATAATAGTAACATAAACTCGATAATTCTAAGTAGAATATTTACTGTAATTAAAAACGAAGGTCGTTTTACAAAGTATTGAATAAAATTTTCCAAGTATGTTGCCGTTTTGACATTGTTTTATAAATAATCAAACAGTTGACCCTATATTTATTCACAGCAAAACGGAATGGTTTTAGAGTAAATAATTAACTACTTTTCATAGATATACGGAACCGGGAAGAAGAATTTTACATAAGTCAAGCTACATTCTAAGAGTTGTAAAAAATAATTATCTTTAATAAATCATCCTTATATGCAGAGAAATTTGCAAACATTACTTTGAATCTATAATAATTCACAGAATAGTATGTATATAACATTTGGAAATATTGATATACATATATATTTATAATTGTTTTATTTCTTTTAAATATACAATTCAAGTTCATATGTTAGTTTAATCCTATTATTTTGGATTAAGTTAACATTAATTCAGTACTTACGACAAACCATGACGAAATTCATAATACTTTAAATTAGCCATTAGTCTTATGCTGTAGTAAATAGATTGTAAAGGGTTACACAAATGGTTTTCAATAAACCATTAGACCATAAGAATAAGAATTAGAATATTAGACCATAAGAAATAGACCATTAGACAACAAACGATAAGAAATTTATTAAAACCCACATGTCTTCTTACAAACAATGATTTCGAGTTTGTGGAAATTTAACATTGCTATAATAAAAATTTTAACAAAAGTTTGGATGCAAAATCAATATCGCCTACAACCTCTGACAAAAAGTTTCCAATCGGAAGCATTGATACGGAATTTACAGAAAACATTCATGTTTTGGAAGTATAAAATATTACTTTCTGGAGTTAAAACGGATAAGAAGTTAAAAGAGATTTATTATAGAATAAAAAGCAACAAAATAACATAAGTTTCCATTTATTATAACAAAGAAACAAGAAAACAAACAAAATGTTACATGGAAAAAAGTTTTTGATTAATAGAATTGCTAGAAGAAAGTTTCCGATTCGAGTCATTAAAATAAATTATATTGTGTGTTAGAATTTGTTACATTCCCACGTTTACGTATAACTTCCCTAATACGTTGTGGCATGGAATCGATAAGATTTTTGCAATCTGTAGGTGAGACTTCTTCCCATGATTGTCGTATAGTGTGTCGAACTTCTTTATTCTTCATTCGCCACACGAATGTTCCTGAATCATCACCGGTTCAAATACATACACGTGACTCATCACTGAATATTACTTTGTACTCGTCCTTCACTGTCCAATTTTCATGGTCCCTATACCAATGTATCCGCTCCTTCTTAGGCTTTATTGTTAGGAAAGGTTTCGTTTTAGCTTTTCAGCTAAACCCATCTCATGTAGACAATTTTTATCAATACGATCAGAAACATTTTGTGCCTGCAGTAAATTTGTTTCTTTCAAAAGCAATCGCCTATTTTTTAAATAATATTACGCTATTTCCTATTGTTTTGTGTACATGTTGCACGAGGATGGCCACATTTCTTGAAGTTTAATACACGTCCCGTCTCTTCATACTTCTTCTTTAAATCATTCATAGTACTTTGGCTGTATCCTATAATCTGTGCCACCTTTTTTAAGTATTAGCCTCCTTAAGAAGCACAATTATTCTTAAGTTTATATCATTTGAATACAACTTGTGCGATGGCATGTTACAGACTTTTTATTTACGTATGTACTGAATGGAACAGTACTACAAACTGATATTTCAGAAATGATTATCGTGTATTTACATTTTCATGGTTTCCTCTGGTGTTTACGTTTAACTTCAATGCTGCTAACATTGAAGGAGCTTCTACGTTTCTACTGATTCGAGTCGTGATCAGAAACTTTTTTTCAACAGTCCTAGTAATCGGAAACTTTTTTCCATGTAACGCTTTGTTTATTTCTTTGTTTCTTTGTTATAATAAATGAAAGTTTATATTGTTTTGTTGTTTTTTATTCTATAATAAGCCTTCTGTAAATTTCGTATCAATGCCTTAAATCGGAAACTTTCTGGAAGGGGTTGTGCAAACATTCCTTGTGAATATTAATGCAACAATAAAGAAAACAAGTAACGTCAATTTAGAAAGAATTTGTTATTTCTAATTTTGAATAATTAAAAATTTTGAGTATAAATTACATGAGGCAAAGTTGTTAACTTTTGAATTTGGGAAATATGCTAGTTACATATCAGATACTTTATGTACTTATATGAAACACATTACTAATGCGAAATACGACCTTTTTAAATTAATAAGAATTAATAATTTAAATAAGAAATAATTTTTTGTTTATATACATTATGTAAATATTATCAATTGTTTTCTTTCGTCTATTTGTATAATTTAAAATAGTAATGTAACGATTAATATACATAAAATGCAATTATTCAGGAAAGTTGTTGTTTAATACTACTTTGTTAGCATAGCTCATTTTAAATAATTATGTCAATTGCAAAGCGTTTTTTTTTTGTACATTATTTCTGCAAATTTAATTTACATATATTGTAATATATATTATTATATATATTATTAATGATTGTAATATATATTGCTCGAACATACAATATACGTAATTGCTTCAATAGTTAGCAAGTCTGACAGAAAGAAAGCGTTGCAAAATCCACACAGTAGAGAGAATGTCACAGTACATATGTAGACAAAAGATTGCCTGAGGTCCACTATGCAAACAATGCATGGTTAAATGCAAACAAATGGTGTAAGAAAACTACATTACTTTGTTCAAAGTGTAATGACAATTTAAATACTGTGTTTACAACAATAAGTTAATGTACACTCAACTAAGGAAATGTGATATTAGATAATAGTAATAAAATAACTATAAGGAAATAGAATTAAGAATATAGTACAAATTAACGCTATACCAAAGAAAAATTGTCCCTTTATAATTTTTTATATCTTTATTGTATTGCTAACTAAACTTATAATAGTTGAACACCTAACACAAAGACAATAAATAAAAGAAAAATAATAAAAATATTTATGTAGTTTGTCATTCAATAAATAGCCAATTTTGGGGCTCTGGAGTTGGACTTTTTTTGAAAACTACTACTTATCGGGTGGCCAATAATACGCGCACTATTTCCGCAGACTGTGTGTTTGCTTTCCCGCTGAGACCACACATAGGCTGGGCCACTAAGTTTGATCACTTTAATCATTTTCGTAATTTGTGGGGATATGAAAAGGTTTATTCACAAACGTTGTATAGGATCAAGAGGGAAATATAGCATAGCAATACAGTAAAAGTGCATATTTTGTTTAAATAAATATTTCATGTAAATGTAGCATTTAAATGTAAGGTAGAATATATTTTTATATTTATTTTCCTGATTTATAGTCTTATATAAAAGTACGGTTTGCAATCGATTAAAATAATAAAACTGTTGTGTGGAGAATGTCCCGCTCTGCGATCGTTAGAATTAGTAAGTGAAAATGTTTTTGTGAAATTAAACTTTTGATGCTCAATTTTTTAACGTTTGTATTCGAATTTTATTTATTTTATTATCGAACGGTCACCATTTTTGTCCGAGTTAATCCATTATATTGAGATTTGACTGTGATCATTATTTTGTAGATGAAGAATCTTCAAAGATTTCAAGGTCAACTTTGTCCTAATAAATGCCATTGCAGTAGAGTCACGATAATCGAAACCTCGAATAATACGGAAGGGTCGATGTGTTCATAAATCGTGCAATAAAAACATTGAAAATACAGAAAAAATTTTGAAAATGCGTATAAAATATGTTGTTGCGTATAAAATGTTTAGTTTTACAAAATAAGTTTCTCGAAGCGCTATTATTGAAATATATTCAAATTTAAGAACAAATTATATCTTTTTGAAGTTCACTTTTTTATTTATCCTATTCCAACGTGGATCAGTACGATTTTTTTTTTACCTTTATGTGTCAATAAAAGTAGTTACGATGCTGACACTTTCTCAAAATTGAATAATTAATAACGAGAATAAATTAATTTTATCTCATGTAGTGTCGTACACAGAAGTTGTCGTACTCGTACACTATTTCTTTTGACATCGTTGTGGCATACTTTCAATTAACTACAATGTAGTTACTGGTTCGATACTGTTTCCAATTTTAAGATTTTTATCTTTTAGAATTTGTTTATTAAAAATTTCACATTTTTTAAATCTTTTACCCATTTCGGGATCACGATTGTTCTCTTTCCCTCCAATTTTTCCAGATTTATACTCTGACCAGACTGCGAATATTTATTCATATATAGTCATCTCAATTAGATGGTCAATTTTAGATATTGTGAACAAGTATTGTGATGTGCGTATGATTTATCTTCTTTCTTCATTCGTTTTCTGTTTATTTTCGTATAAAAAAAGATCTAATTTGTTGTTTAGAGTAATAATATCTCCTATATTTTAGCATTATGTATTCCGGAAACCAAAATATTCAACCTAGAGAATTTTACGTACGATAAAAAATATTACATTAGATTTGTGCAGTATTAATTATAAATTGGTGTTATTAAAAAGAAACCGGGCTCCACTGGTATTTTTGCATCGGCATTAGATAAGGTTTAATACCTCTGTCGGTCACTTCTCTATGTCCTTGTGTATCAGTATACCAAATTTTATCGAGTTGCCAATATTTTAATGTGTGCTACGAACGTAATACTTGATGCGATTAGTGAAAATGATTTTTTATAAAGATTTAAGACATCAGAACCGCTGTGATCGCTGTGCAGGGTGGGCCAAAATTCGTGGTATAAATAAGTTACGAAAATCAGAAACAACGATATCACGTTGTTTTCATCTTAGAGAAAAATGTAACTAAACATTAATCTGGTACGCGTGTAACTAATTGATGATATGTGTTACTATGATGATTGTTTTTGTATATCATGCATACGATACACTGTCGCCAGATTAAGAGTTGTCTTCTACCCTATTCTTTCTCTTCTACGACGTGATTCGCCCATTTTTCAATGGCGGGCATCCCCCATTCTTCCAATCATGTAATTGTTCTAACTTCTCGAAAAAGAAAAAAAAATCACGTCGTATGGTCTGATATTTACAAAGTTATCGTCTTTTTAAGAGTTTCCGACTGTATATTTATAGCTGAAAGAACGTTTTTCAACACTACGTATTTAGTATCGACTAACTTGCCATCCATAAAAAGATATTAATTAAGAGTTAACTCTTTGTTAGAACATCATTTTTGATTACGTGATTTTAAGAAATCATGAAATGTCCTCCACCATCGGACGCAGTAAAAATTACTAATAGGTATAGATGGTAACAATCGCAAATATAATAGTCAAAACATTTCAGGATATCGTAATAGGCCTCGTGGTTCCAATTTTGGCTGCTTGAACATTGGATCCAATCTTTTTCACTATTTTCTAAACAAAGTATGCAGATTATCCCCTGGGGTTCGTCTGTCTCAGTTCTAGTGTTATAGCAATTTGTGTCTTATTTTTAAAATTTTTTCTTTAACCTTTTTTCTTACTATTTTTTAATCGCTTAAACCGGAATAATAAACAGTAGTACAAAAATAGGGTAATAGGAGAAATTATTCAGTCCGTTACTAAGAGACAGTGAACTCATCAAAGAAAAATTTTCTCATTACAACCAATGCGCTCCATGCGCAACATAAAAGACAATTAAACAGAAATACTTATCAAAAGATGAAATGATATAATTCACATGTCTCATGACCAAAAAATGAATATTAGTTCTTAAATTAAAATTCCATGAATTCAATACAATATATTAAATTAATTTTAAATTAATATTTGATAATATTAAGATATTCATAGGTTTATTCGATAACACAATAAGTTATCTCAAAAATGGCACAAAGTATGGAATGGCACAGAATGGAAAATAAATTATTGAATAAATCTATGAATTCATTTAATTCTTAATTTCAACCTAATCGATATAGTTTATAATTTGTATGATGCACCAGATTCTTGTCAGCCATAACAATCAACTGATCTCTTTAGCTGCGCACACGCGAAAGGAACGCGTTGAAACGTGATTATTGTTTGCTTTAGTTCCTCTTCAACTTGTGCGATGTAACAGCTCAGAAAGGTTTTAAATGCTAAACATACAGCTACTGTCCGGTGTTAGTGTGTTTGTATGTAGAATTTTGTACCTCGCCGATACTTTTCTCCATTACCGATTCTCCATTACTTCGCTGGTAGTTTCTAGTAGACCACCCTGTATGTCAGAATGATCAGCTGTGGCGATGTTTACATTCGTTGGCGTCCTCAGCGACGGTGTACCGCAATGGTGGGGTCGCGGCCACTGGCCAGTTCCTTGCGGTCTTTCGACCGGTCGCTATCGTTTGTCTTGTAGTTTTCTTAATTTTCTAGTCATTCGCGAGTTCATTGGTGAAAGTTTCACAGTCATACTCGGTACACACTATCGAATACACCAAATGATTCATCAATTGTTCCAACACTGCTTCAGCCCGGTAAGTCAACGAACATCTACTGCATATTCAAAATATTTACTCCATCAAACCAGTAGTCGATTTACAAATCTACTTAGGCCAACTCAATTCTCATACTCGGTTCACTGGGCGTTTGATATGAATCATTTGATCTAGATGACAGAAAACCTTATACACGGTGGTCCATTATTTGTGGTATACTCAACAGGTAATCTTTATAAAAGTAGCAGGGGTAGCATAAATCTGGGGTAGAATTTTCGGAAAGGTTTGTTTTTGCCAAATAGAATGTTGAAGATGTTTTACTTTTTTAGCGAATGTGTATTGAATGTTTACATTGGAATTATTCGAAAACGGAGCGTGATATAGAAAATTTGAATTTCGTACTTTTGATGTGCTTTCTCTTCATCTATCATTCGCTTTTTGATCATATTATCGCGGAGGAGTATTCTATATTTTTATCGTACAATTAATTGAATAAGCGGACCGATTTAAATAACCTTCTTGCTGTTTATATAAGTTCCTATCAAATTCAGAAATACATTTGAGCATTTAATGACATACCACGCAGTGATAATACTTTCTTTCGATCAACAACTCTAAATATTGAGGCGAAGCGTTTCGCTAAATGGCTTTGCTTGATTCTCGAACATTTGTCTAAATTTTGAAATTTCAACTAAAATATTGCAAAAATGTGACTTATTTTTGTAACCTTTCTATAACAAGCTCAAAGTACGTAACGAATCAGAGCGTAATATTTTTTCAATGCCAGCGTTAAGTGACACGAGCACTTAGACGTTGAATATTCGAGTGATGCAATAAATATTGCAATGTATACTATCGTTTATAGGTGAAGTACATTAGTGAACGTAGAGTAAGAGATGATATAGTAACATATGTAGATTATAACAAAGGGATTAACTCTTGTTAATGTTTCGATGTATTACAAATCATTGTTTATTAATAGCAATTTGTTATTTCAAGATGATCATTTATACATAGTTGATTTAGACATAGTTGTCACGGTCGTTCTCATGGCAAATTAATGGTAAATTTTTGTAACTATATACACTTTCATTTCGGTGTTCTTGCACTTTTTATTATAATTTCCTTCAGGTGCAAAATACTTTCACTTTCTGGTTCAGTGCATGCTACAACGTGTTGTTTTTTAAAAAATGTTTCAACAATTAAGATAATGCAATTAATTCAATTGACTTAATTAAACAACAAGTATTGTAGAAATTGAATGAAAAGGTAAATGAAAGGTTGAAAATAATATAACAGTGTCTCTAGAATATTCAACTGTTTTTACTGTTTTATATTTCACCTAGTCAGTAACGTATGGAACAGTGAGTTTTCCGGAAAGGCGTTTAGGAAAACTTGTATACGTGTTTGTAATGCAAATTACACTTGTGTACAAAACTGCTAAAGTAACCTGATAATAACCGAGTGATTCATTTGTGTGCACTGTCTGTCTATTGTCGGCGAAACTTGATGACCTTTTGAGAAACTTGAGCAACCTCTGAAGCAATACCCTCGTTGCGTGTGGCTAGACGATAGAGGAATACTATTAAATTAGGTGATGGAACCAGGCATTCAGGAGGGATTTTCGATGCTTAATTATTAATTGCAACATGTAATTAATTACTTTTTATCGAATGTAGTGTTCACTATTCGAGCAATCCGAAATGCATATCATCTTACTAAACAGTTTGTCATTATTCTTTAACAAACTTCGATTTGTAATCTTATCTTTATGTAATTAAATTTCATACACAGAATGGTCATTGATAGACTGCGGATTTTTATACAAGATAATAGTTGTCTGCATTAGTTTCAAGATACAAGGCCAACATACACACTCGATTCTTTTTTTAATTAATCGAATTCATTGAAAATAACACAACAGTGTTTTTAAATCCTTTGAATACTTTTACTGTTTCACGTCTGATTTATTCCATTTTGCCACGAATGTATGCAATCCGCCGTGTAGTTGGTAATGTTTAACAATATAATCATGGAACCTGTTGATATTATTTACAAGAATGTAGAAAAGACATAATTATGAGAACTATGACAAATGTTGGTTCCTCGAAAAGGTGGACATAGATCACTGCTAGATTTGTTGATGCCCGACACTGAAAAGCTAAAGTTTGGCATCATTTGTCGGAGTCACTATATTTGTATCACCGTATGTGTGGTCGTAAATTCTCATGCACCAGGCAGATTTTGAAATTCGATCATCTCGGAAACGACGCGTTATTCAAACAAATTCTTACCTAGAAATTCGTTTTGCTGGGGCATTCGACGCTTATTATTTAAACAAACTCAACGCGACACACCCTGTATATCGCTAGAATCGTCTGTTGCGTCGCTCATTACGTAGCAGCTTGGCTAGCAAATGTAAGTTTTTTTGATAAGTTGACTTTTTCCCTTTCCTCTTTCAAATCCCCAAGTCTTATCTCACTTTATCATTAACGCAACGTTTTTTTTAGTAATATTAACGTTATTTGATATCGGGCAATATTTTTAATAACGGTTCTTAATTGTCCTAATTCACGAGACCAGAAAATAAATTTCACTTTCGCGAAGAGATACAGTGTGTCCAAAAAGTGTTTGAACATTGAATTTCCGATTTTGGAAAAATTGTCGGTATTTGACTGGTGGTAATTTTGGAAAAAATAATAGTACAGAAATAAATTTACACTCATTTCAAAGCTTCTCCTTTCGAAGAACACTGATCATTTTCTTCTGTGATATTGTCGCATAATGTAACGGGTGGGAAAATAATATAGGTTGAAACCTCTGTCAAAACATTGGAAAATATTTCTCATAGCTGAATTCACGGAATTCACTTTTTTCACTGTTTTATGGCATAATAATGACGAACAAGTTAGGTCATGTAAACAAAGCTCTCATTGGAGATTTTATATTACTATGACAATACACCTTCCATTCAAAGCTTAATGAAACAGCTCCCAAAAACATCGTGCAACGGAGAGACTCGAATCTTCAAAATCGTTGATTTATTCACCAAAAAATGTCATAGCTGAATTTTGACCCGAAGAGCACAAATATGAGACGGACATATATTGAGATGCATGAAAGAAACAATAAATTGGAAACATGGCCTCTATAATTTGTTTGTTTTGAGGTTACGTATAACAGTAGTTAAATTAATCGTGAACCAGAATGTTAGGGAATTTACCGCAAAATTTGTTGCAGAGAAGTGAAACGGCATTATCGTTCTGCGGTTTTTGAAACCGAAGAAACGCTCATCGAATCGTTTACCGTTATTTCGTCGCGTGTGTTTTCGCACAAACTAGTAATACTCGAAGACTACGCCTTGCAGGATATGATATTGACACGCGCACAGGCAACCCTTGAGCAACACGATACCTCAACTTCATCATTTTTAAAATTTCTCTTCAATAATCGTAAGAAGAACTTATTAGTATGTTTAATCGTACGTTTATTTATTTTTCGCATCTGACGTTCGCGTACATTTTACACGAATGAATTCTAGGTTGTTCTAGATCCTAAACACATTATCTACCGACAATTATTTCTTAACTTTTGAAGACCTTTCAACAGTACTAGCAATTTTTATACTGAACCAACAAGTAACGTATTTGAAGATTGCATTTCCTGTAATTGAGGTTTCATCTTCTTCCTAGATTTACGGAACACGTGAAAAAGACGGGTTCTAATATTTTAATTTTACGAATATTGAAGTTTTAAAGATGCATCCATGAGGAATTATTTAACAAATTTATTTCTTTGGGTATATATTTAAAAATAAAAGGCAATATATTTGGATAGACACATTCTTGTTATTTTCACAAAGTTATGTAAAATAGTTACTTTTAGTGCTCCGTAAACCTAGTGTTAAAGGGGTATTTTGATTTTTGAGGTTGCCTTTTAATAATTTTTAGGTATTTTTTCGGAAGAACTATTGAAGATTTTGCCTTAAGATTTAGCACATGTATTTACGCGTATTTGGAATACATAAGTTATTTTTTTCAAGTAACAATAATCAAAAACAATTATAATATTTCTTTGTGAACTATGTTTTCAAAAACATGTGTTGATTGTTATCATTCTGGTCCTTCTGCTGATCGAAAACAGAAAATTGAGGAACTGCATTAATCCTCGTACATTGTATAATACATATAAGGTGCTCCACTTAACTTGAGCATCTTAAATACCTCGCTTATTATTGATAATAGAAAAGAGTAATAAAGAGAACATGATTAGGTTTAAAGAGGAAAAAATTGTGTCGAGCAAAGATTTTTTCTCAAGGTTACATTTTTCGATATTCCAAGGTCACTGATGTTTTTTTCTAAAATTAGGATGGTGTATTCTTATTACGTCACATTCTAGTCGAGGTCAAGATGAATCTAATGACCTATGATATCGTGATCTCCGTGTAACCAAGTACCAAAAATAAATGGGAATTGATATAATTAAGTAATAATAACTACGATAGAGAAGTCAGTGAAGAAAGTTTGTTCTAAGAAGTGCACAAAATGACATCCATTAACTTCTATAAATTATTGTACACCAAGCCTGGGAAACTTAATCCACGGCGTCGCTTCACGACCCCCCCCCCCCCCACACACACACTACCAGTGTGTGCTGGTTCCCCCAGCATTGGCCACTGCATAATACCCTACCGTGCTTTTATCTCTACTGGTGGCAACCTCCGATACAGGTTCCTAGTCTCTTCTCCGCCTCTTCCCCCACACTCCATAGGAGCATGGTGGGGAGTCTCAGGTGTACTCCTGGGTTCCCCCACTAAACTTCTGTGGAGTGTAGATGTAAATGCATATAGTCGCAGTCACGCGGTCACGCGAGACAAAGCATGAAATAGTTGACAGTGGGGGAACCGGTACACTGGTAGTGGGAGTCGTGAAGCGACAGCGGAGAAGTTGCCCGGGCCTGTTGTAGTTTTTTTTCGTGGGAAAATGCTTTTCGCATGCCCCGACTTCCTGGGGGAAGCTGGGGTTATGTGGGACTGTCCCCGTGGGAGGATCCCCAGAGACTACCCACTAAAACCCACGCCCACCTGGATCACGCGAGTACTCAATAGGACACTTCATACCCCGGGGGAGGGTGCTAGCCTCCCCCATTGCCTACGCTATAAGACTCCAGGCGGTGGGATCCGCCTGGAGCCGGTTTCCCGGAGGAACCAGCCCCGGCCGAGGCAAGAAGACGCCGCCACCGGAAGGAAGAGCCAAAATATCCCACGAATCTCCCTCCCCTAGGGGAGGGACGGACCGACACCCCCCACACCGAGAATGATCCCGGCGGGTGTCGTCCCAACACGGGGGGAGCTAAGCTTCCCCCTGGGGGCCGGGGTCAGCTCACACCCCGGGGTGCCTGTTGTAGATGATGAGCGAACAACTTCTTGACCTTCCTTGTTGATTTCAGACTAATATTTGCACATGCAATTCTAACACGTCATACGAAGGTCATAACATTGTAGGTAGTTTGATTTTTCTTTACCTTGGCTGCAATGTGACGCAACAAAAACATATTGTCCCATTAAAAAAAAAAATAGCAATGACCTTGAAATCAATTTTGCTTTGAGGAAAACTTTATGCATATTATAATACTGGCCCTTTCAAAACTAATCATATTTTTCCGTGATATTCTTTTCTACTACCAATAATAAACGAGATATTTGCAGCCCCTAAGTTAGATGGGACATTCGATATACGAGGTGAACCACAGAACGTGATCAGCTAAATTATTCTATTCTATTAGGTTGATTACAATTTTGTTATCTGATATTACGTGGCTCAAACAGAGCTTTAAGGTAGTTATAGTAAATTATCAATTAGCTCGTTTTTTTTTTAGACTTCTCAAGCTTACCTTCACTTTTCTATAAATAAACCTGCTTCCCGTTTACATCTATGTTTGCCGAATATCGAGACAAATTTTATGCAGTTTTGAAAAAAAGTGAATAGGCGGAATTTGATTTTAAAGACATTAGAAGAATTTAGAAATGCTATTGTATTATGCTCAGCCTATTGAAAACAAAAAAAAAACAACAAAGGAAATAACTCTCATTTTTCTCCAAATCTCTCCTTTCATACCTATCAATGGCAGAATAATCTAACGCGGATCACGGTCTGCAGTTCACCTTGGACAGGATGACTCAGTTAAGTATGCCACCTAAATTACATGTAAACTGTATGGAAAGAATTGTTGAATCGAAAGTTGTATGGTATCGAGAGTAGCATACAATGTAATAATTAATTTTTTCTCTTTCGCTTTTTTATCAAGATATAAAGGTCACAAATTGGGACAAACCTGATAATCAGATCGTTAGAGATAATTTCGAAAAACAATTTTATAATTATCTTAAATAATTAAAAAATAAAATAACATGTTATTTCAAATGATATTTCAAATAATGAAAAGTAAATAATGATAGTTGTTTGAAAAGTGATCATAGGCCTGAAAGTAATTAGAAAACAAAAGTACATGTTACTTGAAATAATATTTCAGATAATCTCATTTTAGAAGTGTCATGCTTTGATGTAATTTAGGTGACATGCTTAGCTGAATCACTCTGTATATTAGTCAGAGATCTACGGGCGTGGGGTCGCTGCAGATTCGCCAACACTAACGCACATTGCCACAAAATTGTTTATTTTAGCAGTGCTGTGGAGATTGTCTTACCAGATCTCTAACCAACATCGAATCAGTTTGGCAGACCGAGTCTGGGGCAAGTAGAAGGCGTCAATAAGAGTAGACCTAGATAGGAGGAAGGTTAGGATAAGAAACACTGTCTAAATTAGTGGAGCTCCCATTCGATGCTATTGGATATTAGTCGCAGTATCAAAAGGCCCAGAATAGTGTAACAGACGAGGAGCTTATGGACTTCCTCTCCTGTCACGTGGTTTCTTGAACATATCATACGTTATGGTGTCGGTTAGCCTAAAACTGAACTGATTTATGTCTACAGCCGTAAATAAAGCACGTATGCGGAAATATCCGCAGGTTATGTACATAGCTCACACGCTTCATATCCTCTCCATACCCTTATTGTTTAATAAAGGATCAAGATCAAGACTAATAAGAGTCTTACAATTAAATCTAGCTCGTGAATTACGTACAGGGTATTCGAATACATCCAGACCTATAAGTGTCTACTCGAGCTGCTCAAAACGCAGAGAAAATACAGTACTTATTTCTTTGTACACTTAACAGAAATGTTCCACACTTTTTAACCAGTGTATATTCTAGTCTCCTAATATTGTGAGAAACTCGTCCTATTGTGGTACTTTAAAGTGTTTTGTTTAGTGTTTTATATACAACTAGTACAGATTGCACTTTTAGAACTTTACTGTTACTGATATTTTATATCCAAAGTTTTCAGAGAAAACACAAAACTACTTTAAGAGTGTTTTGAGACAATTTATTTTCTATTGCAGTTGACCTTGAGTGACCTCAAATAACCTCCATAATAGGTAATTGTATTCGTTTTGACGCACTGTACCAGAATGTAAATAAAAAAACATACCATTCCATTTAAGAAAACGGAGTTGACCTTCATATCTCCTAGACGTCTCCACCTATAAAGAAAT
This sequence comes from Halictus ligatus, assembly GCA_028454255.1. NCBI lineage: Eukaryota > Metazoa > Arthropoda > Insecta > Hymenoptera > Halictidae > Halictus > Halictus ligatus. Next base: position 2,802,935 of record CM052134.1, read on the forward strand.
TAGTAACATCAGATTATCAGCGCCTTGATATTGATACTAAGTAAGTTTGGTGTGATGCATTTTCTTTTATATTCAGGAGCAAGCGAGTTATTCAGGTGACCTGATTATAACGCCTCACTCTGTGTATATTTTTGTTAATATTTTGGATCGGCGCAAAATTGAGTCAAGAATAATAGAATATAATACTGTAACTGGTAAATTGAATGTAATAGAATTAGAATATTAGTCGTTTCTCCAGCTAAAATAAACATTAAATCATATGCTTCTTGAAATCTATCGGACTTTGTCTTAATAAATACATACATGATGATTAAAAAAAAATCGTTTCATTAGTTCAATTTTGCCCCTCACTGTTATATATCGACGAGACGAATACATAGGTCATTGGCCTAGACATTTCAACTGCATGAGAACGTGGTATGTGTTTTGGAGCGATCTACGATTCTCATACACATTGCATTTGGAATTGCAATGAAGCAGTAATAGAATAATAACGTAAAATCAAACAATGTTATTTCTCGTCAACCATATATCAGTATGGGTGAGTCGTTAATATTCTTTTTCAATAGTTTGTGGGTGGTTCAAAACCGAGTGGGGCCTTGTTGCGGACCATATACACTTTTAGGTAAGAATTGGTTACGAGGTCACACGAAACAGCTGACTACGTTGTATTTCTTCGAATTATTCGCTTAAGCTCTTTCGGTAATTTTGCATCGTAACTCACCTGCGATATTATAAAAGTTTACTACCATTTGTATGACGGTGGCAGGTTGAACTGTTTTAATGCGCAGTAACATTGATACTGCGGCTAGACATCAATTATCAATTTAATATCTTCTATCAACTATATAAATTTGTATTTTCGCTGTGTAGACGTGCAAAATTTTACAAACTGCAAGATGACTTCTTTAATAGGCCCATTTGTTTTAAAAAATGTCAATAAATTTTAAATGTAAATTTTAATGTAATAGTACCAAGATAAAATTAAAAAATAATCATTGACTTCTTCACAAAAAAAAAAGAAGTTGCATCCCATGCATATGGCCATCTAAGACAGATTGTCCGGACGAGATGACCTATATTAGCATATCCTAGTCAAATTATATTCAAGTCTGTCTAAATTCTTGGAACGTTCTGTTGCTTTTGCAGCTTGAAGTTTTCTTATTCCTTTTCCAATATTTTCATCGGATATTAACTCTTTGCACTCGAAGCTATTTTAACCCCAACACGAAACATCTCTTCCGACCTAGAATATTTCCCTTCTATATATATATTTTTTATGTTATACATACGAAAATGGTGCAATTTACTCCTACAATACCGAAATGTTTAGAGAATTAAATACAAACACATTTAATAATTTACATAATTTTTTTAATAATGATATAGCAATTCTTAGTGGTGCCTGTAAGGCACCACTCGATTGCTAAGGATTAAAATTGTGATAAGTTGTTTCGTATGTTTTTAAGAATACGGTTATACTGTTTCGATTTTCAACCCCTTTTTTTCAACGTGGTTTTTAATGCGTGTGAATTGTTCTTGCGATAAACGTATGTGGCCACGCGACTGGATAGCATTGAGACGAATAAAGTGGCCGCGTCCTTGCACGAAAATACCAAAATGAATCGAAAAGTCTGCGATCGAACGTGATGATCCCTCATTTGTCTCAATGCGATCGAGACGTCTGCGTCTAGCTGAACACGTGTCTAAAAAACGGTTCAGACTCGGGTTTGAAGAAGTTCCAGCACTTTTACTCAACTACATAAGAATTTATTAAGTCTTTTCTAAAAAAGAATTCTCATATTACATACAATACAAATACATATACAAGTTTCATACATATACATATTATATGTATGGTTTTCATATATACATATTACAAGTTTAATTGAGAAAAAAAGACTGATATTTTTGGTTTGAATGGATTTAATAAAATTTAAAAACAAAAGTTTTTCTGTAGCAGAAACAGATATTTTCTTAATTAATAGAAAAAATGTTCTGAAACATGGGAACAAGATCCATATATTATTTAAGGATAAATATTATAATAGTAATAAATGATTATTCTGGATAAATTCTAAATTTATACGTCTGAGGTTGGCCTTCCCCTGATTGTGTTCCTTTTTTAGAGAAAAGGGAAAACTGTATATTTACCATATCTGTGGCGGTCTGTGTCAGTGGTACAATCGAGGAGGGGGTCATTCTACATGGGAAAATAAGTCGAAAATATAAAATAAAATTTGTTCATCCAAAGTTTTGTTTTCAAGAAAATCGAGTTTGAAAATGCAGCGAATGCGATGTTATTTGATAGGAGTCGTCTGACGCGTCTGATCACGACTAACCAATTTTACTTCCAGCATGTACTAAAGTACGCGAAGTCAACGGATCTTAAAACTCGTTTTTCTCGAGAAAGCCTCAAATGAAAATATTTTATTCTTTATTTTCAATTTGTTTTTTCATGTGGAATCACCCCCTTCTCGGTTGTACCACCATTGCTGGGGTATCCTATGTTGTAGCCACAGTAGTACAAGTATATCGGATTACAGGGTTCTATTTGTAATTTAAAGTAGATGAGGGGGTTATATTATTTTCATACTTATACTATACTTTTCCTTTTCATTCGTTATAATTTGAAAACTTAAAATCCTGTCCCTCTTGTAAAAAAGTCTTTACTATGAATGTTAATGTTTTATACTTGGTAACAATAAAGTTTTACCTTATATTAGCGAAAAAATTTAATTATACTAGAGACAGGTTACTTACAATTAACAAAATGTGGTAAAATAATTACGTTCCTCATAATTTTACTTTTTAATTTGTATGAACATAGTAAATTTCACTATCATGAAATATGAACTATATATATATATATATCTTATTGATGACTATGATTAATTTTAAAATATTCTTCTCAATTATGATAGGACGATCATAAGTGGTTCTGTGATCTACAAGCACTTTCATTAATTATAACTAGACTGCAGATTTATGGATTTATGGTAAAAATGAATAAATGAAATGCAACCCATTAAAGGCATTGGAGAGTACTGTTATATTATTTACAACGTATTAAAATTATGAAACGAGAAAAGTGCATTTTTATTTATCTTCAGTTCCCTAAAGTTGACATATATACTTTTCATTTTGCATGAAAATTCGCGTCATAATTATAATGACATATAAACTTTTCAGTTTGCATGAAAATTCGCGTCATAATTATAACAACAGTTTTCGTTATGGTAACTATATTAGAAAATAGTATTTTTCAATAGCGCTTCAGGTGTTCTAACTAGCATGTAGCCACGCTTGGCTCGAGTACTCTATGCCCTGCTACCAAAATGGTGTCAGACACTAGGTGTAAATAACCTTATGAACGTAAGAATAGACGTACGAGACGAATTCGGTTTATATTTGTTGCACTGAAGAAAGTGGTTTTGTGTAATGGGGTTATGAACTAGTGCATGCATGTTTTAACATCACTGTATACGTTAATTCTACATTTTTCAATTATAATATGTAGACTGCAGATCTTTATACAAATTCTTAGTTTCACACCTAATTTTACGAAAACTAAAATACGGGAAAATTTCTTGCATCAACGGTACAATTTCCTGCTCACAAAATGAAATAACTTTAATCTATAACTTTTACAAATACGCACACTTTTTAATTTAAAAATTTGCATGTGCTATAAGTGCATAGAGGTTTGTAGTGTGGTAATGACACTAAAATGGTTACAAATTATTAAAAGTTGTCAGTAAATATTAAATCTGAAAAAACTTATTCTTTATTTTAAGTAGTTATAAATGGAATACGACTCCTTATGCAAAATGAAAATTTTCCACATCGATTATAAATGATAATGAGAGTTAGGTAGACAGTTTCTATAATTAATTTTAGAAATATATTATTTATTTTACATATTTTGTATACAGCATATGTTTTGTGTAATGCATATTTTTTGCATATTGTGTATATTTTTAGTATTTCTCTCGTGGTATAATGACCAAAAATATAATTATTTTTAATAAATATCTATCTCTCTCAGAAACGGTTATCATGTTGTAACGTGATAGTATTGTTAATAAAAAGGTATGTGTACACACACACACACACACACACACACACACACACACACACACACACACACACACACACACACACACACATTGTATACATTGATATACGTTTATAAGAACCGTTATACCGTTATATTGTTTAAGGGAAGTATTTGGAATATACAAAGATAAATTTCTACACCGTAATTATCCATTACGTTGTACTTATTCAAAGGTAATAAGTAATTTCCGTGAAACTGGTAGTGTTGTGAAAAAAAAACATGAAAGAAACAGAACTGTTAGGAATAAAAGAAGCAAAATAATTATTGTAGCTAAAGTTAACGAAATTCAAGATGTGAGTTGAACACAACTAGAGCGTGAAACTGACATTTCTAAAACAAGCATAATATGAATACTTCAAGAAGAAAAATGTCAGCCCTATCATTTATCGTTACATCAGGACCTTTATGGAACAGATTTTGTAAATCGAATGAATTTTTCTCGGTGGGGTTTGCAGCAATATGAAAATGACGAATAATTTTTTAAAAAAGTACTATTTACTGCTGAGTTGACACACACACATCTGTTGATCGATATTTTTAGAGTGATAAAAAATATTTTTTTTGTATTCAGAGGTTCAGGAGTTGTGAACGTAGATATTCTACATCAATTCTAGGTAAAATTTTAATTCTCGAAGATCAAGGTCATATCAAGGTCCTGTTATTATACATATCTGAATATATTCTTCGATCAGTTACACGATGGAATAAAAAAAAATGTAGTTATGGATCAAAAAATATCGACGACCTTGATAACTCCGAAAAAAATTACCTTCGGAAAAAAATATTCTTACCAGATATTTAGTTGATTGACACGATGAACATAATAAATATTTTTTACGTCACAATAACCTGAAGAGATATTTAGGTGGTCTTACTTAAAAGGACCACCCTGTATGTTATATATAGTATGTTTCGTATATATTTTTCATATAACCGCAGTATAGTGATAGCAAAAGCATAAAATTATATAAAGCTGTATAAAAGCGAAGAGGGGAGTGTTCGTCAAAGTCGAGAGGCAAGGCGATATAATAAACAAATAATAAAAAGAAAAATGATAAGTCTTGTAATGTGTCTAAGAAAATAAAATTCTTATTAGTAATTCTGAGATTATAATAAGACTATTTCGTAATTGGAATAACCAAGTTTCCTAGTTATACAGAAGTTTGATCTTTAATTTTGGAACGTGCAGCACAGTGCGGGCAGTCTTCAAAGAATAAAATTTGGCGACTGTCTCTTACATCAGCCATGCCGAAGTAATAAGGCGGTCATGAATGTCATCAGTGTCTAGCTTCACATCAGAGAATCTCTTGGCAGACAAAACAAGTTTGACAAAGATGGCGTCAAACGAACGAGAGAGAATGGTAGTGCAGAACTGTCTAACTGCCAAATATTTTCGTCAATCGTAAATTCCTTTTTAATCTATTGTGATTTCATTGGCTAAACGTCCTGTCGCCGAACAAGAGATATAAATAAAGCGAACTATCGATTTTTTTTCACGAGGGGGAATAAAACTGAAGGGTGACCGTCAGTAGAACTGCAATCGATATCGTTATTGAGTCAACCACCTGACTGGATGCTTTTGTCTGTTGATAAGACTAATAGTTAGACCGCATATCTCTATGCAAAATAAAATTTTTCAATTATACCTAATTTTCGATTTTGAAAATAATTCTGGTTCTCAAAGTTGAAGATGTCTTTTGTTTTAACAGTTATATTGCAGGTCTTTATGCAAAATAAAAGCTTGCCAAGACAATTGTAGAAACCAGACGATAAATGAAAACATATTCCTTCTTATGATAATTCTAATAAGTCGAAAATAATTTAATGACATGTTTAAATCCATGTAATGATTCTATAGTTTTGTATTTCTCCTATTCATTTTTATCGTAAGTGCTTAAAATGCACAGTGTAATAATAGCATGTAATACAGCTTTCACATCTATAGTGAAAGTATAGTATTTCTAGAGTATAGTATTTATTTTGCGACAGTCTCAAATAATCGATATTCAAACTCATAAACTTCACCTTGGTATCAGAGAAATTTTTAACTTTTTACTATATAATCTTGTACATCTCAAGGCGAGGAATTCACTGGTTCAAAAGTTATACGATTAATTGCGATGCAAAGTCACAATTTAATCTAATACTGTTACTAAGATAGTTATCAAAGTGAATATCTTAGAAAATATTAGAATAAACAGATGATATGTACTTTTTAAATGTAGCTAGAATTTAAGGATTTGCCATAGTGTGACAAGTACATTGTCTACAGATTTCAAAGTATTACAGGAAAAGAGTTAATTAAAATCTACTATTTTCTAGATGTGCATAACACAGGCAATTGTTGAACAAAGAAAGCATCGAATTGTAATAGTGTCCTACATCATGATTTGCATAATGCCTATCGTGATTGAAATTGTGAATTGATGTAATCAGTGTCATGAATACACACGCATTCACGGATGGGTAGGTTTGCACACTATTACTAACAATAACATACGGTTAACCATAACTACTGTCATCACTTACGTATGCACTGCATGTATACGATTTTATTTATTCTATTTAGTTCACGTCAAACTATAAGATGGAAGTGTGAAAATGAAATTGCTGTAGCCCTTTGGTAGTAGTAACTAGTAACGATAATAATAATAATTAATTTACTTATTAGATCTTCGAAGTGTCACATTGAAACATTTTTTTCATACCTACTGGTATTGAAAATTTATGTACATAATGCAATGGAGAGCAATGTACTTCGAATTTTTCGGAATCTTGATCTTTACCTTTTTTAACTCCATTTTTATTCGCGTTCCTAAATATTTTCACTGATCTCTTTGCGGAACCTAAGTCGATTTCACTAGTCGGCCTTCAAATGTCATAAAACTAGTCCTGAATAGCATGTTTTAAAGAAAAATGCATTTAAAGTTGTGATTTCACTTTTTTTACTACTTCTAGAAATTCCGTTCACTGTTTTTTTCAGCTGTTTGGAGGTTGCGATATCAATCCCAATTGTCATGTACTTGCTGCTGCAGTTTACAATTAGTTATTATATTGTTTGATAATGTCTCAATGATTCTAATATAAGCAGCATAGACATCATTGAAAATAGGAAAACAATCTGTAACATACGATATACATGTGTAAATAGAATAGTATTTTATTTCTTATGTAAATGATGTCAATATATTTTCAAAATAATATACAATAGCTAGTTGAAATTTCACAAAATTCTAATTTGATGAATTTGATGTAAGTTTTTGAATCTTTTCACAAGACAAACCCTTTGCAAAGGATAAATTAAAACCAGAATTTAAAAGAAACTATCAGCTGCGTAGAAATACTTTGTTCTTGTTGTCGCATATTATGATTGCGGGAATTTTAAAGTTCACAATAACGACAATTCATGTGCGCTAACTTAACTGGGAATCATACAGGAATAACGTCATTGTAGTGCGTTACGAGCTTGGACCGTGGCGGTAGCGTACATGGCCGGCGAGCGATTTATGGTTCACAGTAGTACCTCCGTAATCGTCGCAAAGGTCTCCACCGCAACTGTCAAAATTTTATTCCCACCATTAGGGGGATCCCCCTTGAAACCAGTCAACCGATAATTGAGCCATTGAGGGGACGAGTACCAGACTTACGAGTACGAGTACGAGATTTACACTAAAGCAAGTGAAGCAAAAGATTGCATCTTTTCTAATTTTTTTTTATGAAACTCTTACCATCGTATTCGTCTCATTTTTCTAATTAAAATGACATCAAACACGATGTAGTGACGATACAGATCGGCGAACTGAAAAGATTACAGTATGTTTTATAATACCATTATTAAATAATCATTTTCGAAACTCTGTTAACATTTTAAACACTATTAGTCCCTGAGGACTGACGGTGTTGAATTTACAAACTAATAGATAATATTAAAAAGTATGAGTATGTACACTGTCTTAATACATTGTATTGATACAGATTAAATAGAAATGTTAAGTAAGTGTTTTATGTAATGTACCTATATTAACGAAATTAACTAAAAATTAAAATTTAAAATAGTTGTTACTATTGCATCTTAGGATCCTAACGTTTGTTTCGCCCAATTAGTTTAAATATTGATTTTTAGATAGTCAACGTGTTCATTTTGAGTAATTATCTACTTCTTAAAACCTATCGTTGAAGGAAAAATTAGATTATTCTAGAAACGTCAAAGTCCAAATCAGTATGGTTCCAGTACATTGCGTTTGCATTTGAAGTTAGTAGCGATCACGATGTCGGTTTACTGTTCCACTTTTCGCTCCTGCAGATTAATCCGGCATATACTGGACGAGACCAGTAAGGACGAGCTCATTTGTCCTTTACAACCTTGTTTGTAATTGTTTTCAAGATTAAACATTCCAAAGTTTTCACCTACTACTTTTGTAGATTCTTAATTTCGAATTATGTACTTTGTACGAAGAAAAAACATGGAAATATATTATGAAAATAACGTGTATATTTTCGGAAAAAAGATAACACATTGTTAAATTTTCGTACTGATTACAAACATAAAAGAATGAACAGTATAATATGTACAATATATAGTATGCAGGACATACGACTGTATATTTGATAACAGATGTCAAAATTCATTCAAACATATGTTAAGTATGACCTAGAAGTGACATTGAACACTCAAAAGAGGTCAACTATTACATAACAAGACAACGTGTTAATCTCATCTTATCACTGCAGACAGTTTGATGGTCGGATAATTCTAGCTTATGGCATAGTAATGCCAGATAAAATAAGTGTTACAGTACAGTATATTGTTTGTGGACATCATTTTCAACATTTACGAGCATAAACCGATTGGTTCACATGCAATCCTAATATTGTTTCACAATTGGATTATATATTTTAGTTTCTAGGATTCCTTTAAAATCGTATATCCGAATGTCTTAGCATTACGAACATATAGACACAAATATATGTTGTATACGTATGACTTTAAACGTTTTGGAAAAAGTTAACCTCAAGAAATGTATGTAGAAAAATATATCGATTGGTTATAATACTAATTAATTGGTTTTTGTAAAAATGCACGAGTTTGATAAAAAATGACGTGTTACACAAAAACTAAACATGCGAGAAAGTTCATGTTTGAGTCAAAAGATAAAGGAGACTCTCTTTTACATATTCATATAGCCAACTATATTTTTATGTACTTCCTAATAGCTGTAAATAGTTGTTAAAGTTGGAAAAAGTGTTGACGCGGGTACTTTATACGCTTTATTTTTGTATTTATGTGAAAAATTCTTTATCTAGCAGGAATTTACTATTGTGGATTTGGTTTTAGAATGACAAAGTCTATAAGAATTACCCAACAGGTATTGCAAATCAAATTGGGTGTTGGAAAGTGTTATCGATTTGTCTTTATTCATTTAATCGTATCATTATATGAAAATTAGCAAACGATTAATTACCAATAATTAAAATGATAAACTATATTGTATGTGTTTCTGCGTTTTATCTAACGGCGTATTGGAAATTCATCCTGATGCATCTGGAGTGAAATAATCGATAGCATACTTATTGCGTCTAAAATAAACGAAGAAAAGAAGAAATGTCTCTACATTCTTGCACCCATATTTTTCTTTCTTGTATTGGTTTTCTGAAGCCCCGCCCTTGTTACCATAGCGTTCGCAATACGCACACTGTGTCGCATGACAAGTGTACATATATATAATGTACCTACAGTTACAACGTATTTAGAAACGCTATGCCAGTTTGTCACCTCGCTTATGCCATCGTCATACTACGTATATCATAGCACTAGAAAATCCATTTTTATTCTGGTTTTTCTCGAATTAGTTAGTACATTTTTCCTTTTCGCAAAAGAATCAAGTGTAGAAAACTGTATAAGTATTAGCAACAGGTGAATAACTAGAGTGCGTATCTTTATGCAAAATAAAAGAAACTGAACGAAAACGTATTTGTTTATTTAATCATTTTAGTAAGTCGAAAATATTATTAGAGGTATACAAATAAATTCGTGGCCTTTCCTTCATTTGTTTTTTTTAATATACAAACAACTAATAAATAATCCCCATGAATTCCTGCATTCTACAGGTTATAATGGATCCAGTAACAAAATTGATTTTAAAAGTATTGACTAATTATGAGTTTTAGAATTTCAGAAGTAAAATATGTGCCGGTGCAAGAAAACGTAAAGAAGTAATATATTCTACGTATAATGTTTGTGTTATACGTAATAAACAAAACTTTATTATCAACTATTTAGGAACTCATACTTGATGCACAGTGGTCTCTTTACTACTGCCTACTTCCTCTTTTTCTCGCCTATCGCTAGTGAGAATCATGAAATAATTTTTACACTTATCCGAATCTCCAAGGCGCATCTAACAATTATCATATCATAATTCGGAATAATTTTTAGTTTGCTAAATTTTTTTGGATTATGTTGTGAAATATGAAATATTCGATTTTTTATTGCAAATGCTATGAAGTGTTTTATAGTACTAGAAAAGTAAATCATATTTAGAAGTTAAAATTAGATATCTAAATAAAACCTGAAGAATCAGCTTTTTATCTTGAAATGATTCTTCAGGTTTTATTTAGATATCTAATTTTAACTTCTAAATGATGCTTATTTTAGTGGTAGCAAGTATGAATGAGTAGAAAAATAAATCATATTGACGAAATAACGTTTTATGTGTTGTTTGGTCAAAAATGTGAGATGGTTATAAACTCTCTTATTGATAGTACCAATAAACTCAAAGATGAGATGATGTCAATCTTGAAAATGAAATAAGTAAACACCGTCCAGAAAATTCAATAATTCAATTCCTACCATAAAATATTGCAAACTCGTTGGTAGAGAATATATTATTATGTTATTGCTTTACAATGGGGGGGGGGGGGGGGGCTTTTATTTTTACGCACTATTTAAAAGTCAAATAAACGTGTTTTATTCTCTAGTTAAATTTTCAACAAATTTATATTAAAGTATCTAATAATTTTTAACAGAAATAACGTTAAAACAAACAACTTTTTTCTAAATAAAACTTATTGATATGACTTTTCCTTGTTTACAAATGACTTTTCCTTGTTTACAACAAAGATGGAAAATCCCTGGGATAAAAGTTTTCCTGTTTTGAGGAAAAACTCGGTTAAGAGAATTTGTATAAAATATTTGCAAAATACTTCGTTTCTTTTCTAAGCCCCTTGTGAAGTAAAGAGGCCTCCAAAAATTGCATCACACACGAGAAAGTATGGATGCGGTATTGTTTTATAATTTGGTTTCAGCAACAGTACCCTCACATACGATCATCGAATACTTTGCTCCCCAAAGACAAGGATGAACGAGGTACAACTGTGCTGCCTTTATATAGACTACGTGCTCATCTGTACATGCGAGAAAGTTCTGCCATCTAGTGACAGTTTTTGATACTACTGGTGTTACGAAACCGTCAACAGACTGACGAAATGCTTTTTAAAATTGAATGAGCTTTTGTTTTGCACACAATTTTCAGAATTAGAATTTGTAGTCGACATTATCGATTAACAGTTCACATGTACTTTGCATGTATATACATTTGAAGAGTGTAAAGTACTTATTGCTAGAGTAAAAGGTATCTACCCTCGTGTGAAGCAATCGCTCTTAATTACTTTTCAATATTACTCACAATACTCTTTTAGATTAGGTATTTACTGTTTCATATAATCATTCTACTTAAAATATTGACATTTCAATTTGTATCATTTATGTATATAAGATATTTATAATATAACTTGATAAAAATGTGATTATAACACTTGTCTGCTGGCAAATAATGTGCAGTTATTTATAAAATAATATTTCATATAAATCTTCATTGACACAAGTTAATATTTTTTATTGAATTTCATATAGACATATTGAATGAAAAAGAGGGTATCCATATGTATGTAGATATGATTATAATAGCGTATTTCCTGCAAGTCCAGGAATTTTACACATCCTACAAAATTTATTTTTTAAATTCTGTAATATTGAATTACGAACTTGTTACAATATTACAATAATTTGATCAACTTTTACGTTTCAATGAGTGAAATATATTCATTCAGAAGATATTTTCATCGAAAGTCTGCAATATATCATTATTAAACTGCGGTTTTTTATGCAAAATTAATATTGTCCAAGTCAATTGTAGACTAAACAAGTTAAACATGCATTTCCTCTCTTAATAATTTTAATAAGTTGAGAATAATGCACCAACATCATTAAATTCCTCTAATGTTTTTACATTTCATGAGTCCATTTTTGTCATAAATGCATACAATTCGCAGTCTAATTATTATTATTATATTGTTCACACGCGCTTCACAAACAATTTTATAAGTAAATTGATAATCAAAGTTTAGTTTGTATAGTTTTTCATTGTTTTGTAGCATAAAAATTGACGACCTCTTTGTTCTTCTCTTATTCTTTAAACAATCGTTTGCAACAAGGAATAACTTTTTACTTTATTATTACTATTAGTTTAAACTTCTTTTAATGTTCTTCTTTTCAAATTTACTAAACTGTACATTACGTAAGATAATTGGTATCGTATATGTAATGTGCATGACGTACAATAATTGCGTTTTAGCCTCAGATAAAATCTTGGTGATACTAAACTGCTCCTATAACTGGTGCTTTATCCTACACTACACGTAAGTGTAGACTTCTACCAATAGAAGTCTACTTCTAGATTCTACTAATCCTGGGAGAGCAGGCTAGCTAATCCGAGTGTTATTAAAATATTTCAAATTCATGTCATGCAAATATTAAATATGTGAATATGTGAATTTGTAATAGTACCAATATACAGGGTAAGTCACTTAATTGTACCACTAGAATTTACTAATAACCACTCGTTGGAAAACAAAAAGTTTAAAAAAAAACTTACTTTACATCGAATGGGACTTGCAATGATATCATTAGTTTTTTGTGATTTCATATTTTGATTCGAAAGAGTATTGAATTCCGAGTAAAAAAGTATTAAAATATCCATGGTGAAAAAGTAACAATTACTGAGATATTCTTCATTGAATGTTGATGGAACCTTCGGTGCATATTGGACAAATTCAATGATAGCTTATTTATTTGTAACTGTTTTTTTTTCCATGAAACTTTCAGCAACAAGTTCGTGACATTTTTCTGATTAAAATGATACCCAACATGATACTGTTCTAACAGGTTTTGGTTGTTTAATCTACGATTTATTGGACCCTCCATTTTTCGAACTAGTCATAGAGAACGAGTGTTCGGATAATGGAGATTCTACTGAATCGTGGATTAAACGAGTATACTTGATGCAAATTGTATTGTGTTTGGACTTCACAAATACATCAGAAAAAGTACGTTTCAAAAATTTAGAAAAAAATAATTGGCGATGTGAAAATACTTAAACACCATCTCTAAATATTATTGGTACCCATAAATATTGTAATTTCTTGATATTTATATAATTCAATAATATTTATTTTACTTAACATTTGATACAGATTGATTAATCTGTAATTAATTTCACAATAAACACACTAAATGTTAATTTTGGTGAGTATGTAGTCCAACTCTAAGGTAGCAATGTTTACGATCAGTCTGTACAAACGACATTATTACATTAATAATTTCGTTTAAGAATAGACAAATCAAAGTCACTTCCCTAACAATTCTTTCTATATTTGGAAATAAAGGTTGGAGTCTGACGAATAGTAAGCATAAAGCTTTGCATAGCAAACAAAATTTTTCAGAGATGGGTATAACGCTACATTAGATAACGATAATCCTGTCCTATCGTGTTTTAGATACGATTTCCGTTGAACGTGAAGAACTTTCTTGGATTTCCCTGAGAATTTAATTTCCGGTAGTCGTTCTGAAAAAAGAAAATTTAATATTTCTTTACGTTATTATTAATCTACAGATTTTCATGCGAAATAAAAATTTTTAATGCAAGATACAGGAGCTGCGTAGACATTGATTTCTCCTTTCAATAATTGGAATCAGTTGGGACTTATTAGTTCTGTTTTATCTATAAATTCCATACATGTTTTTACGGTTTCGTATTTGAACTAGTCATTTTTGTCATAAATGCATAAAATCCGCGGTGTAGTTATTATACTATGCGTCAGGGGTGCGCATTTTTGTCTCCATAGCAGCCACTGACCCCTTCCAATATGCGCCGTTATCGTGGGGCAGCGAAGACGCGAGACACCAGTGAACGCGACGAAGAAAGAGGTTGGTGGGAGAAACAGGCGTTTGAAGGAGCCCCTACTGTGCCCATCACTTTGATTTATATTTCTTCATATTATCATTAAAGTATATACAAACACAGGAGGACTAATAATTTATTTTTTACATGTCCACAGAAAAGTTTTTTCGTATATTCTTAATCTTAGATGTTTATTGATCAAATATAAATTAAAATAGTAGGCACATATGCTGAAATAATTACATCTAAACATAATTGTATGATGTTTTTACTATAAGTATTTCACAGCAATTAAAATTGTGTAGAAATAAATAAAACATTAAACGGCAGTTCAGCAAAGACGGGATTAAAAATGCATTGGGCATTATAAAGATAGTACGTACACCGCGTGTACCTCGACAGCTTTTAGCCGGAAAAATATGACGGTTATCTTAAAACCCAGACTGTATGATTTTCAAGCTATATTGCAGTTGTACTGCTGGTGTCGGCGACAGAATTGTCTTGTAGAACTGCTGGTTACGCCACCGTTTTCCTCGTAAGTTGCATTAAATAGTTTTGTGTAATACCAATGAACTAAATACGTACAATACGTTGGATAGAGACGTAATTGGCAGCACACTATCAGTTGAACATACCTCTTTCTCCATGAAGTAGTGGCCAAAATTTTCTTATAATAATAATCTTCCTTTTCATAAATTAAAATATTTTTGGAAAAATAGTTTGTTTTTTTGTTCTTAATTAGGATAGCATGCAATATATGCTTTCTTCATGAAGTAGTGGTAAAAATTCGGTTCACAGTAATCACATTAAAATATTTGTGGTAGAATACAGTGAATTCTCGTTGTATGACAGTACCAACCTTACTTTTCCAAGTCAATGGAAAAACTCACACCACCGCGGTGAGTGGCCGAAGCTCGAGAGCCGCCGTGGACACAACATTGTCGGCTATATCGGTGTGAGACCAGAAGACCACTACTAATCCAATTACAATACTTCTTTATTTTTCGTTATTTTTTTATAAAACTTTTACCAACATATTCGTGGCATTTTTCTAATTAAAATCAAAACAAATATGATATAATTTCGATAATATTTACGTGTGTAATGAACGATGAAAGTTACTTCCCATTACAATTACATTAACGGAAAATTAGTGAAAATGTGATCTGAATTATATCGCGTTTAGTATCGTTTTAATCAGAATAATGCCACAAATATATTGGTGAAAGTCTCATAAAAAATAATTAATAACAAAGAAGTTAAAATTTTCATTTAAAGGTCTGCGCTCACACGGGCTTTGATCTGTGTCGGAGGCCGCGACTCTCCGCGGCTCTTTCTTTCCCATACGCTGTCTTTCTCGGCGTTCGAAACTTTCATCGCTCGTTAGACAAGTAAATATCATCGGAATTATATCATATTTGGTTTCATTTTAATTAGAAAAATGCCACGAATATGTTGGTAAAAGTTTCATAAAAAAATAATGAAAAATGAAGAAGTTTTGTAACTGGATTAGTATTGGTCTTCTGGTCTCACACCGATAGAGCCGACAATGTATGGCCCACTCCTCGGCGACGACGGCTTTCGAGCTTTGCTGTCTTCTTATGACTTGAAAACGGTATGATTCTTCCAGCGTGTCTTGTGTATTAAATGCATTTCAAATGCGACGCTCGGCAAGAACCTCCGATTTCGTATTCGTGTCACTAAAAAAAAAAAAAAAACGTCGGGACTGACATACAACGAGATTTCACTGTAGTTCGTTTTTGTGTTTTTATTTAGGGGAGTGAACAACGTATCATGTTTTCTCGATGAAGTTACGATAAAAATTTCTTTGAATAACAATCGAATAAAAATATTTTTGGAAGAATAGCTTATGCTTTTGTTTTTATTCATAAGGGTATGCAATGTATCCTCTTGGTGCAAAAAAAAAAACACGTTGTTGTTCAACATCAACTCACATGCATTGTAAAACGATAGTGTTCAATCGTGACAAGATTTCCAGAAGTCCATGAAGTTGATGTAGGTAATGTACTTAAAATTAATTAAGCTTTGACGGTAATTGTTTTGTAGCCACGCCAGAGTAATTACTTACCGTGTAGATACATTGACGATAAAGTGCCACGAAATGTTTCATGTTGAGAAAATGGAATGATCAGCTTTCGATTGTAATGCTTTTAACTCGACGTTTCAGTATGAAGTGCACGTAATACAAGACGCTATGAAATCCAAACAAATAGACTGAACTACAAATCACTTGGAAATAATCCAGGAACCATGACTTGAACCATTTCGTTGGCGAATTTAGTCCATAGCATTTTTCCTTGTTTTATCCTATTGGATTTTTAAATCTTTGTGCTATTATTGTTTTGAAAATCCAAAAAGGTGATTAACCAATTGGCGTACAAAGACGTCTCGCATACGTTACCTGTTTCGGACGACATTGTGCACAATGAAATAAAATTTTGTTCAATATTAACAACAAATATTACCAGCGACAACAGTCTATTATTTACAACAGTTTATGCCCAAAGTGAGTAGGTGTAACTTAAAATAGGAAAAACGTTAGGAGAATTTGAAAATACTATTATACAGGGTGTCCCAAATATGTTGTATTTCTTTGAGAGGGGTGATTTCTGAGATCATTTGAAGTAACTTTTTCCCTTGTGACAATGTTCTCCGTGGCTTCGTTAAGGAGTCGTTAACGAATAAACACGGACCAATCCGGAGCCAAGCCGAAATCCGTCCGCTGTAGCCGCGCTCTGATTGGTCCCCGTTTTTCGTTAATAACTTGTTAACAAAACCGCGGAAAACATTTTCGTAAAGGAAAAAGTTACTTCGAATGACTCCGGGAATTGCCTCTTTCAAGGATGTAAAATATTTTTGGGACACTGTGTATTAGATTCAACCCGTCAAACATATTGAGAAAGAAAATAATTTTCTATTTCACTTCAGTTTGTCGCAATCCAGGTAGAAAATTTTTATTTTGCATAAAGTTCCGCTGTTTAATTATTGTCCTAGGAACATATCTGTTCTTAATTTATACTAGAGTTTATATTGTTTAGGTAAAATATATAAGAGTAGAAAGATAACAGAAAAAGTATTAAGACAGTATTATTAACTTATATAAATGATTAAAGCAAGAAAGAAATTTTTATTTGGTTCCTATACCTTGTAATTGAGACTGACAATTTTTATTTGACACGAAACTCTGCAGTCTATTAATAAGTTTACAGAAATAATAGGTTAACATATGAATAGTACAGTCTCACCGAATTTCATTTAATTCGTATGTCAACGGG
Source organism: Halictus ligatus (assembly GCA_028454255.1). Lineage (NCBI taxonomy): Eukaryota > Metazoa > Arthropoda > Insecta > Hymenoptera > Halictidae > Halictus > Halictus ligatus. The sequence goes on from CM052134.1 coordinate 2,820,589, forward strand.
TTAAATAGATTATGTTATGGTTCTCTTTTGTTATGTTTTTTGAAAATGTATTTCTTGTTATTCTTACTAAGCAAAGTGCCATTTGGTTTAAGTCAGTTTGTTATGAAAATATTAAAGTACTTTCCATAGTTTAATTCGTAGTTATAACTTTCTATAGTTTTCTATAGTTCTTCTTTGAAAACAAGTAAATGAAGACAGATCATTTAACAAAACTCTTAATACTCCCTTCAAATTTTTAGTTATGCAGACAAATATGACTGTTAACTACAATAAAGGTAGAAAGTAAACGATCAAAATATTGTACCCACAATGGTCCTTTGATTTAATTTACGTTCGTAAAATAATTATGCAACCAAGCGGTACAAGTTCTAAGCAATCAGTAGATAAGAACATTGATGTTAAAGTGTGTAATAAGCCGAAAGGAGATACCTGCTATCTGTTTTGCCTAGTGACGAGAGATATTACCGCCGAAAATAAGAAAGTGCCAGATAATTGAAAACGTGAAAATACTTTTCATTAAACATATGAGGACTTTCGTATTGTTCTTTAATTTTATCAATTCTTGGCTGTAAGGGTGAATAAAGCAATATAGACCTCTACGGATTTAATCTTAAGCTTCTGTTTCTTTTTTAAATTACAGGCTCAGGAACTTTATTATTTAGTTTGAATTTATCATACTTACAGACAGGCTAATTGAGATAATAGATATGTTAATTCTTGACGATACGATTCTCAGTTCTTTCATTTTTCTCAATTATTTAATAATAATTAAGGCTTATTTCTCACAACACATATTCCTTCTTTTAAAATGATTGTGTTCCATTTTGTGCGTTTATCCTGATACAATTTTATATTATTTTACATAAAACGTTATGTTCCATTGTGATAAGAAATACTTCATCTTCCCCAATTTTGAATCATATTTTGAAATCATACAAATATAATGCTGTTTTCTTGTCGGAGACTAGATAGAAATTCAATTTTTTTTTGCTGTTTTTTGAAAATGTATTTTTTGTTACACGTACCACGCAACATGTCGCTTGGTAGTTTATATTAAAATTTACAAAATTAAGAGTATAACTAAATAAAAGAATTTGTACATACTGTTATATTATTTTCAACCTAATAAAGAGACTGCAGATCTTTATGTCAAATAAATATTGTCTGTATCAATTACTAGAAAGGCGAGTTACATAAAAAATGATTTTTTCTCGTAATAATTTTAATATGTTGGTAATAATTAGACTGCGGATTTTTGTGCAAAATAAAAATTGTTTACATTGAAAGACACAAGGAACTACATACACATTTATTTATTTTCTTAATTGTTTTAATACCTGTGACATAATGCGAGAACATTAAAAAAATTTCTTAAATATTTTCACTATTTTTAATTTGATCTACTCATTTTTGGCATAAATGCATAAAGATCCGCAGTCCACTAATACACCTAGTAAGAAAAGAAACTTATTTTACCTCCAGATTATTACAATTAAGGCAAACCATTTATATTTTACATAAAGATTCGCAGTGTACTCGTAATCTTTCAAATGTAGACAAACAAACGTCGAATGAAGGTAAAAGCCAAAAATAAGTTGAAAGACTACAAATACAAGTGTGTTTCTGCAGCAACGTACAACACACAATTTTATGGATCCACGTCGATTCGAGTTAAGAAAAATGTAGTTATAAAAAACGTCGATTTCGCACAAAATGCAAGCAAGAGCAACATGACCTGGGAAATGGCTTCGACTTGTAGTTGTAACAATCGGTACAGAATATATTTAGCATTTTCCGAAACATTGGAGGTCGAGTCATTGAAAAGCGTCTCGAGGCCACGTGCACGAGGACAAGTGACACTTGCAAGATATTAACGTTTCCGTGAAAAATGAATTAAAAGAGAACCGAACTCGAAAAGGATTACTGAACAGAAGCATGTTGACACTGGAGGAATCGTACAAACATCTTAATTATAATTTAAAATCTTTGGTATTCATAATTCGATTTTCTCTTGGTCTTGCTCTTTTACCCAGACTGTAGAAGCAAAAAGGTTCTCCTATGCAAAACTTGTTTTTTAGAAAAAATAATGCTAATTCAATTTTTTTATATTTCGTTTCTTCTTTCCATTTGCCTTCCTTATATTCAATACTAATTGTAAGTTAAAAATTTTACACACATCATATTTTTAATTTTTCCTCCTTTATCCCTGTAGGAAGCAAAATAAACATTTCCTGAAAAGTTTGTTTAAAAATCGTCTCGTGTAATCATTTTGTTAACACTTATACAAACTTGAAAACAATTTTCCTTATGTTATATGATAATAATAGTATATCATTTGATTTTCTCAAAGTATTTTACAAACGCCTATGACTAAAATAATTTCACGAATTCAAACAAGTCCTTTTGTACACATGTTCAAGAACACCTATACTTAAAGAAATAAAAAAAAAATGATTTTTTCAAAGTTCAATACCAGAATACCGCCATAAAAATTAATTTTTGCGGTGATGAATAGCGTGGGCTTTTGTGTTATATTTATGAAATATCAGAGGATTAAAAAAATAGTTAACATCATACATCTTATCTTCTCAGTTTCTGTTTTATGAAATAAATTGCTTTCACCCAATTTCTTGGATCGCTGTGTCGGAGATGAACGTGTTAAGGGAGTTCCTCTAACATGGGGATAGGCGAGAAGGTATGCGACTAAAGTTAGATGCTTGTGAAAATTGCGATAAGGCTAAATGTTTGATTAGGGTATCGGTGGGAAACTAGTATTTGGGAAGTGTCGTGTGATTATGTGAGAGACGCTTGGAAAACGGTTTCCCATTGAATGTCTGGAGCGATAACGCAGAAAGATTCCTAGGAGATTTCTTATCGCTGAGGGAGATGATTAAGCGATATGGAAATTCTATCTCCATGAGGCGTACTAGAAAGTCAGACCAAAAATTAGACGCTAACTGTAGCAAGATGACCGGCATCACAGATATGTAACATCCACAATCCAAGATAGTCAAACTAATTGTATACAATTTGTTGTTTAAAGTCATAGTACACAGCATAATATTAAAAGAATCCACGACTTTCTCCTGGTAAATTGCTTTAATATTTTATGAAGGAGATGCAATGGCGGACAAAAGAAAGTTTAATTAGCAATGTATATAGTAACCACCACAATATTTACAAACTGAAATTTTGTTTTAAAGCGGCAATGATTTTTTTTATAAGTATGCATTATACATCTTATAACATAATGGGAGCGTGAACATTACAAACGGGAATAGAAAATTAATAGTTTATTTAAAACAATGAAACAGGTAAACAAATTGGGTGGACCAAAGTAAGTGTAATTTTACAGTTTTGTGATTACAATTTTGATGTAGAACCACTATTGTCAGTTACAGCTTTTAGGCTGTTTGATATACTTGCAATTAATCCCTTGCGGTATCTTCATGGTTTCAATAATTAGAACTTCTTTACCTGTAATAATTTCACAGAAGTGGGAAGAAAATTTATATTTACTGTATGTTTCTACATTCACTTTAATGCCTAAATATTGGTTACAAAATAATAGAATTCTATTTCATTTTGAAAAAAGGCATGGCATTCATATTTCTGAAGCATTCTGAAGTGTTTCCGAAATAATACTTTCTTTGTTAGTACGAGCATTTGTTGAAATTGTCCAAAAATTTTCAATGGGATTGAGATCTGAAGATTGTGGTGGTTACTCAGGTTTTTAAATTCTTTTTTCGTAAAAAAAATTGAATACCATCTTTTTGATGTCGTATAGGCAGTGGAACTTCATGCAAAATAAAGATTTTCTACCCGAATAGCAACAAACTGGAGTGAAATAGAAATTTATTTTCTTTCTTAACATGTTTAATGGTTCGAACATAATATAACAGTATTTTTAACCTTTGTCTAAATGTCTTTACTGTTGAAACAATAGTGAGTTTGTCTAAACGTCAATAGCGACTTTGTCACTAATGTCTTTACTGTTTTAAATTGCACCGACTCATTTTTGTCATAAACATTTGAAAAACTAGCTACTGCTAAAGATATTCAAATTTTAAACTTTTTTTGTCCTCCACTTTATAGATGAAAGTATGCAACTTTCGGACAAAGATCATTTTATTAATAATTCATTAGAGGCTGAAAAAATTGATAATTTGATTAAGTAGAGTATCACTCAGAGTAGCATTGTATCTGCTGCCCACGGTTACACAGACAGTAGACCTCGGTACATATAACACGATCAAAAAACTGCTAACAAGACTATACGTATTTTATGTGGCAGCAAGTGTAAACAATCTAGCAAAATAATTGTATTAACATTGCACAATTACTGCCATATGACGTACATACATACAGTTCTCATAAACAGTTTTTTCGTCACGTTAGACTGGAGCCTACTGTAATTTATATAATTTGAATGTACGTATATACCTATGTCTACCGGTTCTTGCATAATGCATCTCTCGAGTTTTATTCAATGGATAGTTTCGCGCAAGTAATAGAATGAAAGTGACGTGAGTTTTTGTAACAGGTGAAGATATGCCGTTAACAATTCATTAGCTAAACTATCCATGCTTCATTCAAATAAGTCGATGAATCATGAGTCATTTGTGCAGTTTTGTTAAAGTTGTATTCATATTATAATATAAAATTATAATCATACTACAATAGAAATACTACAATAGCTACGTAATATCTGAAATTTATTAAGATAATCTTGATCCCCGTACACGGTGGTTCACGCAATTGTTTCAGGCCATAATCTCGTTACAAGTACAGTTACAGAAAAACATCAAAGAAAAATGATGAATGGTTTAAAAAAGTACTAAATCCATCGGACCTTATTTTTTTTTACGTGCAATGGTACATGTGCAATCAACAATTGCATTATTTTTTTAAATGGAAATGTATACTTTTTTTTCGTAGATAGATTTCACTCATTATTTTACGTAAACAAATATTAGGGTAGAATAGCAAAAAAAATGATTTATTATCGAGATATTTAAAAAACGTATCTTTGTTGAAGAAGGTCCTATATTGGGCCAAATCGGGCCTATAAGTTCTGTCAAGAACGGATGAAACTGCTATGTGCAACAGTATCTAAAGCCGTTCTTCTCAGCTGAAATAAGAAAATTTTGTTGAGTTTTGTTTAGTATGTTTCCGGCCGCTGTCTTTTGTTTAGTATGTTTCTGGTACTACAAAGAGAGAAATATATTAACAATTTTAAAAATGGATACACTTCGAAGAGGGGAGAATCGTGCAGTACCGGCCACTATAAGTTTTTATACTATATAATTTATACTATATAAAGTACCGTAGGTGAAAATCAAATTTCAAAAGAGTGAATTGTAGTATAAATGGTGCCTAATAAAAGAGAACTAATTATTTTTCTTACATTTTTGTGAAAACTCATTTTTAAGTCTGGGTGAATAATTTCTGGGAGACGCGTCACTCAAAGTGTTTAAGAACATCGGGAACCTTAATTTCTTAGTTTTTAGTTTGTTAACACTAAACACTTCTGTGATACGCATTGCCTCCTAAAAATGACAAGACTGCATTTATTTATGCAATGTATATGCTTCAATAAACAACAAACCATCATGACTGCTTTAAGATCTATCCAACAATAAAGGACAACCTCAAAGAGAACAAAATGGAAAATTTTATCAGATTCTTACAGGAAACAAAATTAATAACTAGGCTATGGATCTTTATAAAAAATACAAATTTTGCCCATCATTTTCAAGATACAATAACTTCATTATAAATTCTATTCATTTTTTACTGTTCATTTTTATCATAAATGCATAAAATCCGCAGTCTATTAATAACAAGAATACTACGTAGTCGTCGTTATGTGTTATGCAATCATGTTGCAGTTTACAGTTTCAGACATATTTTTACGCCTCAAGTGTGCATTCATATGTGGTTATCTAAAAACATAAAAATCTACAATAATTTGCTGTTCGTCAACAAAAATATTGATTGTCATACGTTCTTCAGAAATAGTTGCATAAATGATTCTATTACAATATCTTATCCATTTTTGCTTTAAATTTTAAACGAAAAAATATTGTTCTACTTCAGTTATGAAGAAGATAGAAAGATAGAAAGAAATCAATCGTTTTACACAGTATGTAAAAATAGCAAATGGGTATGTTTTCATCAACAGGAATGTATAACAGACCTGGGCACATTATTTTATTTAGTAATATACTTCCACGCCTGTTATCACTTCTGAAGTAACATTACTCAAGATATTATTTTAAATAACATGTTATTTTATTTTATAATTATTTCAGAGAATTGTGAAATTGTTCTTAAAAATTATATCAGCTAACCAGACTATCAGGTTTGAATCCAATTTATTCTGACACCCTCTGTTGCATATTACTTTGAGAATTATTTCTTTCGACAAATTTTAAATAAAAAAATATCGAAATAGTAGACTACTTAAAATCGCTATTATAACACACAAATCAATAGTATCTTTATCTTCAAATAATAGTGTCGGAAATGGTGGTGCTAAATAAATGATTTCAAATAGTTATTCCTTATTTTCATTTTAAATAAAATTTGTTCTGATTTGTAAGGGTTAAAGAAGATTTAAAAAGAAATACCCAGTTATTGACATAAGGATTAGAAACCTAAGGAAAAAAAAGAAAAAGAAATTTCTTGTACGATTTACCTATGGAAGCATCCTTATAATTTTAATAATTGCAAAATAAAAAACCTGGAACTATTTACTCGATCGGCGCGGCAGTGGCGCGTTTAATGTTAATCAAATTGCTTTGATTATATCTATTTTTTGGGGATGCTGAGTCGACGATTAACTAAATAACCGTGGATATTTCGTGCACGTCGAACACGGCACGACTGTTTAATTGTTATTGAAACGATTTCGTTGGACCTAATTATCCGCGCGTTGCACATAGCCCCGTTACCTGCTGCGGCGAATTGATTTGAATAAGTGTATCTCTTCACAGTGTACGATTATGTACAATGAAGAACTCGTCACGAGTTCTCCGCTTCCTCTCCCGCTCTGCCGCGGCCATCACGCAAAACTCGTTGGAGGTGGGACGTTGTCGAGCGTTGAATTAGATTCAGTAAAGTAAGTCGGTGAGTACGCGACAGGCGATCTAGTATTGTGTTGGATCGAGTCGAATCACTAGATCCTCGTTTTTGTTATGTAATTCGTCTCTCGTCTACTCCCAAACGTAGAAAAGACCGCTACGTAGATTCTACGCTTCCTCGGCTGTGTTTGCTGCATCATCCCGGTGAGTCGATACAATTTTTCGAATTAATGGAAAGTTTACCTTTTCGACTATACCTTCGTTGTCGTGAACGAATTTTTAATTACCGAGAATTAGGAGGATGTCGAAATTCTGCGGCATACTCTAATAAAATTTTTAATTGAAAAATGAAAGAAAATTATGAAATGCGGAGGGAGGCAAATATTTACTTTTAGTAGAGTACACATATTGGACTTATTGTATGTATATGCTAAATACAATGTTTCATATGTTAGAGTTTGTTGAATTCACTTTTTTTGCAACGTAAGAATGTTCAACATTCTTAAAAAATTAGTCGAGGGTTGAGCAGAGTGTCAAAAAATTTGTATGTGTTGTACATGTATATAGCCCAGTGGTTATATTACAATTTTAATGTTGAAGACTGTCCGCTGCTTTATTTATCAATTTTTCGAAAAATATCGTTGATGCCACTTCTTATAGATATGTTAGTCTTCTGTTGTTCCGAGTGCAACAGCTGTCCATTTAATTCGTTCGTCGAAAGGTGAATGGTTCAATGACGATTTTAATGCTCTGGGTCAAAATAGACCCAGGCCCTGTCGTCGCCGATGGGTCAAACACACAACAAGTATACGATTCGAATAGAATACTTTATTCTATTTTGTTTTGAAATGTACAGCCACAATGATTGAAAAAAGGTATTAAAAAATGTAAGTGTTCCCGTGAAACAAAATTCTCCAGTAATGTAAATAGCGTGTGTCATGAATAATTCTGTTAATCAGGGTTCCATTGTACGAAGCCTTCAGTAGTTATAATTACATTCTGAATTTCAAAATAGCTGTATTAGATCGGTAATAGGCAGGTGTTTATTGGAACTCAAGTAATTATTCAAATGCGGAGGAACATAAACGAAAATTATGTTGAATTTATCGTTTTTTTTTAAATTAAAATGTTATCATTTAGCTATTGATAATATTTGAAATGAGTTAATCTTTAAGAAAATTACGATTATCCATATACCTTATCCTTGTTTTGATACTTGTCCCCGTTTGATTTTTAAATATGTAAAGATTTATATCTTCAACATGTGTGCTTTCAACTATCACAAAACGTGCGACTGTGTACATTCCTATTTAATTACTGGATGTGTCATCTTAAAAATGTCTATGGAAAACATAATCAATCAATAAAATATTTATCCCAGTCCTTACTAATACATGAACGATAAAAATTTGATTTTTACTACATTGAGTGCAATAGTTGCACATTTTCGTTGCAATATTAAAAACATACAGATTCATGGAATTTGGAAAATTAAAATACGGCTTTTCTTTTGCACATGCAAAACAGTGAAAACATTTAAAGAAATAAAAAGCATTGCCGCGTTGTTTTCCATCCAATAACATTCTTAGGAAGAGAAATAAATGTCTATGTAGCTCGTGAGTCTTGCAATTACGAGTTTGCACGAACAGCTTCAATCTATTTTTTATGTCGGAGGTAAGTTAAACAGCATTACTTTTGTCTGATTTACGATTGGACATGTTTACTATAAAAATGATTTTCTTGTCAATAGAACTCGTAATTTCTTGTCGAAGGCTAAAGAATGCCGCAGTATTTAATATTAAAAATTGTTAGTTGTATTGAAATGGATAAGAGATTGTACGTAGATGATGATGATAAAGATGATGAAGAATCCATTTTTGCAATGATAATGAAAATATTACAATAGAAATACGTGGAGGAATGCGGTACTTACAATTAGTATACAATAGTATTCGCGAGTCTGATGTGTAATAGCCGTAGAAGGCTACAACAAATATCCAGAGAAAGGAATATATTTGTTCATTCATTTGTTTGATATATTTCCATTTTGATATTATAAAAGTAACGTTTCTCAATTCTTTTACAAAGTTTTTAAATGTTCTATATCACTCTTATTCCGAACTGTCGATTTTCCACAGTTAACTGTGTATTGTGTAAGCGTAATTACATAGTTGATATACATACAGTAAGTGTAATCGTAATTCATACTTGTTTTAAAAAAGTACATTATGGTTAAACTGTAAGCATTAAAGGAGACTCTTATTAAGAGCACAAGAAAGTGTTATCTTGTTTTGAGCTCTTCAATGATTTGTGGCCTGACGTGTTTATGATGACATACGTTTTACTGTGATACATCATTAATTTATCTTGTATGCCAATTCGTCATTCCGGCATTAAAATATGGATGGTGAAGCTCTTTATCATTTTTCCATTCGAAAGTCGATAAATTTCAATGAAGGTGTTCCGTGTTATTATCTACACATAAAATGGACTAAGAGAAGAAAACTTTTGTCCAGTTTCCGTTTTACAACTGTACGTGTGTAAAGTACGTTAAACGTGCATGTTGGTGAACTTCCGTTTTCCTCTCTCTTCGTACTATTATTGTAAGTGAATTGCAATGTATCCTCCATAAAGAGGATCGTCGTGTTTCCTATTTTAAATTGTTTGCGACATACCTTGTTCCACGATGATTGTTCAGTAGAAAAAGAAATGCGTGGACATTTTGTATCGGTTAGATGTCACTTGACAACTATGTTCTGGAGTATTGTGGAATTAATGGTTAGACGTTTTTGTTGCTTAGAAATATGTTACAGTAAAGTAATGATCCAAGCTCAGCGGAGCTACACGGTCTTAGTCAGTTCGATATGAACCACTACTAATCCAATTACAAAACATCTTTATTTTTTATGTGATTTTCACCAACTTATTTGTGGCATTTTGCTGATTGAAATGACACTAAACACAATATAATTTGCACTGTATTTAGTGATTTAATGTACGTATGATATGTAGTGCGCTCTTCGGCCGCGCGGCCCGTACTTACAAAACCTTTTCTATGTTCGGCGTGGTCAACGCGGTCACAAAAAAATAGTAGCCATACACGATCTATGTCACAGAACGGACCTGAGGATTGAAGTTAGATCAGACTTTCCTGTATCACCTTGTTGAAAGTAAAAAATTTGTTACTTATTCAGAATTGATTTTTTGTGGAAATTTTCTTAATTAAAATTGTAAAAGTATATAATTATACTTCTGTTTACGTATTATTATGTTACATATAATATCTGTTAAAAGTTTATTCGGGAAACTATAAGCATTATTATCGTTCGTTAATGGTTTTGTTACCTCTGTCATAGATAGGTGGAAGCTTTATGATTGATTGATCGTACGTAAAGCTATTGATAACTAGATTTGCAGGAAGTCAGTCACACTACTGGATATATAAGCCTTCGGCTTTACAGCTGAATGATAACACTAGCACCTGCAACCATACGTAATGTCGCACAAATTCTTTTAAACTGTATCGACAACAAAATGGAGCGTGAAAGATATATCGGTGACAGGTTGTTTGCGAAACATAAATTGTAGATACGCGATAGAATAATTAGTAGTGTTTAATTATGATTAACTATAACAGTTAGACTTGTTTATAGTTACGTTTTTGAAATATACATATAGTATATAAATAGAATACAATGCTCCTTGTGTAATAATTACAATCTGCAAAATGCACAAAAAGAAACATTAAAAACTCTTTATAGTTTATATACCTATGTAGTTTATATCACAAAAGCTTGTCTTGTTCTATTTATTTGTAATAGAATGACATTGTAACTTGTACGTGTGAAACTGTAGATATTTTAATGTACATGATGTTATTATTATTACTTAATTTTATTGGATGATATAGAAGTTATTGTAATTTTTATTACTAGTTACTGTTACTTGAAATAACAATTTACATAATTAGCGGATCCAAAATTACACAAAATAGAATGCAGTAAAATAGAAGATAGCCAAAAATGTAGTCGATAATAATACTCGAACAATTTTTATGTTTCAAATCCCTTTATATTCCGTGAATTTTCAATGTGATGATTTGTTTACTTTACATCATGCGGTTGCAATAGTTTTCCTCACTTTAAGCAATGTAGGTTAGGTTCATAATTTTTAATCTGATTAGGTTGAACAAATATACTCATTGATAGTGCATGGACACAATACTGGATACATTATTCTTGGTTTTAAATGTGGCATTCGCGTGCGAGAGCTTGTTTGACCATTAATTAACTCATTGTGAGTTAACGTGCATTTCCTATGTCCTATGGGAAATGTGTTCTGACTAAGTGATTTGTTGCTAAAGATGGAAAAATTTCATTATTCCTAACCAAACCGTCATCTTTAAGGTCCTCCCTCCACGGAGCGTCGCGTCAGAGACGCGTATGCAACAAAATATTGCTTTCTGTACGCTCCGGTGCTGCAACCAATGTAAAATAATAGACGTCTGTCCATGAGACGTCATCGTCGCGTCATCGTCGCGTAATCGTCGCTACATGTAGTCGTCATTGCGCGTAGCGTACGTTGTCGCGTTCACATATGTCCCTTTCATACATACACTTTCAGTTTCAGTTTTTACGCCACGCATACGTGTCCGCGTCTCTGACCGACAGCCTAACACTTTTTTCAATAAAAGCTTAGCTTTTAGCTTTATGGCAATACAAGTTTGTATAAATGGCATCATCCTATATATAAGAAATTGCACATTAGTTGTAACATTCATTGCTGTGTTTTACAATTAATAAATAACCTATGATAATACCGACCGTATTACCGACTGTAATATCAATTTAAATATTTTTTCATAATTACTATGTTAATGTGTTTGAAATATATTTTTGCAATATGAGTTTTTCAATTTTGTAAAGTAATTTAGGTTTTTATACTATAATTGAGTACTCTGAGAAATAGTATACCTTTAAGAAAACGAAAAAAAAATTATTTCACGTATCTTATATAGAATAGATTATGATATAGTCTTTATAATATTTACTTTTTCGGTACTTGCAGGATGTGAGGCATAATTTCTTTACTTAACTTATTATTTAATCAATTTGGAATTAAACCCTAACAATTTTTAATTGAAGTGGAATTTCATACACAGTTGTGAACATCTATGAAAACTATCAATGATAAAATGAAGTGGCCTCACCTGTTTTTACGTTATCTAAAAATAAATCTACCTGTAATAATATTTGTGGAGACGATACAATTAAATAAAATTTATCATTTAAATAAACATTCTGTGTTCGTAAAACATTTGTGAACTACCTTTTCAAATCTTTTTAAATATTCAATATGTATTTTTTATGTATAAATATAGTAACGATGCTAAAAAAGGAAGTTAAAATAATTAAATTAATAAATAATTTTGGGATAAAGTTGGGAACTAATTTTGAAGACATAAAGCTCGGGTAGAAAAAAGAAAAACTGAAACTTAAACTTCGTTAACCCTTCATAGCCTGATACTATTTCAGATAAATATTTTTTCACCACGTTTTAACATTATTATGTATATAAAATAATATGCAAATGAATTGTCATTATTTCTTAAATAATTTGGACAAGTACTTTCATATTCTTAAATACTTTCAATCTTTTTATTGTGTTCAATTTCATTTACCCATTTTTGTCATAAATTCATAAAATCAGGCAGTCTATATATTGCAGTAGGATTTTAACCGCATACTGCACATTGCTAAAATGTAAAAGTTTCCGTTAGATTGATGAAATTTGTGTCGTCATAGTAATTGTTGAGACGAAGGTAAAACTGGCCTCCAGACGATAAGTATTTGGAGTATCTACACCGATAAGAAAGACATTCTTCGCAGTCAATTAGTCTGACACGAGCTACGTCCAAGTTTCGATTCACGGACAACTCGTCTTATTTTTTCATTATGCTCAATTTATTGAAGATTTCCACGTGCGTGTCCTATGCAAATGTTCGTTCATTTCTCAAGTTGCACAATGGACTTTGCATTGAGGGCTCTCTTCATCGCGTATATGCTTATCTGTATAGGGAACGGTCATTGATGATATTTCTTTGTCCCCCTTTTTCATTTATTTTCCTTAACGTATAGATGAGATTCTTATCGATAGATTTGAACAGATACGTTCGATACTGTTTTCTCTACTATCTCAAGGAAATATTGATACGAACCGTAATAATGTTCTTTGTATCGGCATCATTTACTTGGTTTAGAAACGACATAATTATTAATTAGTCATTAAATACCATTTTAAATAACATCATTTATGTCCAGAATTTTTACATGTTTTCATACTAGTAATTATTTTAATACTTACACACAGATATAGTTTAAATATTTAAGTCCACCATTATTGAATATCTATAATATTCATTAAGAAATAATCTGGTTCAATTATCAAATGTTTTAAAGTTATAATTTTGTATGTTTATTTCCTCTAATTTTTGTATATTTACATGTTGATATATTTTTAGCATTTTTGCCTAAAATTCAGAGTAACAAAACGTTCGAATATTACAGAACCTTAAAGAAAAGATTACTGCGAGTCCAATCTGTATAAATTAATCCGCAAAAATCTTTATTTGCGTAAAAATCCGTACTGTGATGATAAATATTCGTTCTTGAACTTTATCGATACACCACGAGACCATTTTGCACCTTCACTGTGACGCGTTCCAATTACGAAGTCTACAGAAGACAAGGTGATATTTGGATCTTAATTGTCGGTTTTAGTCTCCGTACTAAATATTTTGAAAAGAGGGATTTGGGGGTATTTTAAGGAGGGATTGAAAATACGTATTACTTTGGTAAGATTCTAAACTTGTACTAAAAAGTGTTGAATGTAGTAACTGAAATACCATTATTTAAAATAGTTTTCTAATGTTTATTTTATTTCGTAGTTTTACATACAAGAATATTTGAAAGTATCTACATATTTACGTATTCATATTTTCTAATATTTGGGATATATAATATAATTTTTTCTTTCCCTTTTTTCCTTGAAGAGGGACATATAAAAAAAGTGCAATCCATCCATTCTATTGCTCTGAAATAAAAAAATGAAGTAGCATTCTAACAGTTTTTTTATGAATATCGAAAAAGCTGAGGTCAAGTTGCCGTAACATGCATAAGAAAAAATTGTTCAGAATGATGACCTTGATATTTCAAGATCATTGAAATCGGCGAGGTCACCACTATTCCAAATATTTACTAGATTTTTTTAATGATTTTACAGACGATCTAGTTTTTAGCATTTTCGACCAAATACGTGTTCTTAGTTGTTCACCTACTATATCATGTAAAAAAAGATATCAAAGAAAAAAATAAATGATTGCCTGCGAAAGTAGTGCCCTCTTTCTCGTGACGCTCTAAGCACGTGCTTACTGTGCTTACTAGTTAATCCAGCACTGACTGTATATGGTGTTTCGTAACAGGTAAAAGAAAATGCAAGGGATATGTGTTTGTCGCACGATTCATCGTTGTCGATCTTGTCTATATCTGGGTATCTCTAATATTTTTATTCATTTATTACGTACGGAGATTTTTCCGTTTGTGACTCTTAATCCTTCCGGAGATATGTGCCGGAATAGTGGGCCTATTCAAAAACAAAAATCGATCTATTCAAAAACAAAAATCGATCTATTCAAAAACAAAATCGAGGAAATACAGGCTCTTTCGGCGATGCAGCGAATCGCATAATTTCCGAGAATTGAATTCTAATCAAGAGGCGCACGCGGCCCCCACCATCCTTTGAATCAATTTTTGGGATACATAAGGCGCACGGATCCCCTTAACCACTTCGCGACCGCGGACGAGTTATCCCGCGACGAAATACCGTTCGTACGATGACCACAGACGCGTTATCTCGCGACGAAATGTCGCCTGCGCTGTGCCACAGACGAGTTATCTCGTGACCAAGTTTCGTTTATAAGTTGGTCGCGAGATAACTCGTTTGTGGCATAGCGCAAGCGATATTGCGTCGCGAGATAACTCGTCTGTGGTCACCGTACGAACGGTATTTCGTCGCGAGATAACTCGTCCGTGGTCGCGAAGTGGTTAATAATCGGATGATTTGAGTAAACAGAACTCATTTCAAGTCGTACCACGACGCCAGCTAGTTCAAGCAAGACCGGATAATATAATCTCTCGTAGAGTAGGTTTTACCATACAGTAGACATACTAGTGTTAGACATTTCCGTGAATTACCCCCGCATTTCTCGGTACGTCGAAATTGAGAGCGTCAGATGTTGAGGCCGCGACAAATCACACAAACCAGTTGTAACGACCTAAGCCAGGGCTGGGCACGTTTGCTTCAATCGAGGAAAAACTGTCGTCCCCACCATAACATCCACTGTCTCTTTCCAATAAGCGCCATTACCATGGATAAATAACGCACTTCGTCTGTCGCGAGTATCTATAAATGTACATACGGCGGGGCAACGAAGACATGAAACTCCAGCGAACGTGACGAAGATGCGCGCTACATGAAAGAGAGGCTGGTGGGGACCCCAACTGTGCCCAGCAGTGACCTAAGTCTTAAACTAGAATATATTACTCTACATTAATATAATAGAGTCCATCTTATTTCACAGATCCTTTCGAATTTCCAGTAGTCGGCAACCTACGATGATACGCCTTTGCCGCTCGAGGTGTCTCTAGTTACTTTCCAAGTTACCAGCGACCCGGTGATGAAACAGTCACGGCTAGTCCACGTGTTCTTATCCAGTGGCAAAGCCGCCAGATTAACAATAAGACTTGTCTCTCCGCTTTACCTTCCCCTTCTACGACGCTATTCCCCCATGTTTCCGCCACGGCCCAGTCACGTGACGTGTTTTGTCTCTGTCGTGCATGTGTCACAACGTCACGTGACTATTCCGATACTGGCAGAGAGAGGGTAACTTTTCCCCTCAATTCGAAATAATTCCCCTGATCTAGCGACTCTGCCCAAGGGAGACCCGATGCGGTGATAAAATAGACATCGGCTAGTCCACAATAAATCCTATAAAACAAAAAATCCTTATATTATAAGCTCAGATTGAAAATATCTCTACTTTCTTCATGATTCTAGACAAATGAGATTTTTCAAAATTTTCATTACAAGTCATCTGCTAAACTGATCCTTCTGGCAGAGAAATTGAAGTCGTTTGGTTTACTTTTTAAAACGTTACATTGATTTAAAGGATGTTTGAATAATTACGCAAATCACTGTATCAAGCAACGCTTAAATGATGGAAACTGTGCAATGTTGCTTTATTGAAATAACTTTGCACAAGTTTACTTGAAGTTTTCATCGCATGTGTGTGAACGAACAAAGCAAAATAGAGGATCCGTCTAACTAATTGTTTGAAAAGAAAGATAACAAAGATAACAAAGATGCCAAGATGAAACAGAGAGGTTAGACTGTTACTTTTTTTCGTTCAAAGTCTAATAATCGCAAGAGTAATGAATAATACATTTTAATATACTGATACCTGAGCTTCGAGATGTACGAAAATACCAAAATGATTGAGTTTTACTTAAAAATGCAATCACGTGTTTATGAAGTATAGCCGCTGCTACACAATCGAACTGAAAACACAATTGCGCGCGTTACATAATTATAAAATGCAATTCATACGTTCCCACGTGATTACTAATTCGACGTGTAACGACGAGTGAGTAAATGGGAGTTTAAAGCAAGGACATAGACGCGTCTCCAATTTGATACAAACCACATTTCAAATGCATGTAGAAGGCTAATGATGTAACATGATTCCGGATAGCGCTACTTTTCGGTCATTATTACGTGTACAAATTAATTAGTAGTCGTTACAATTAATCAGTTGTGTCTAACTCTAATCTAATACAAACCACTTTCTAAGACGAATATCAATGGTTAATCGTATAACACGAATCCTAATAACTCTACTTTCTAAGTAGGTATTAATAGGTGTACAAATTAATTCGCAATCCTTACAATCAACTAATTGTACTATTTTTTAAAAATCGAATCTTTCATTTTGGTATGTTCCCTAATTAGTAGAAGTACACTAAAACCAAGTATTGTAAATTAAGTAAGTTACTTCAAATGACCTCAGGAATCTCCCCATTTAAGGAAGTACGCCATTTTTGGGACACCCTGTAGAATGAATACTTTAAAAATATAATCATTGGAACACTGTTTTTTAGTAGTAATCTCATAAAACTTGGTTAACGGAATTGACTCAGATTCGTGAGTACATATTGAACTACATTCCATCTCTACCAAGAACACTGGAAGACACAGCCATATTTTGAAAGTGCCAATCCTCAAAATGAAAACAGACATAGACATATACATATATGTATGCACAGATGCAGACATAGTCCGACAAGTAGACAGCGGGTCTTTATGCAAAATAAAAATTTTCTACCTGAACTGGAGTGAAATAGAAATTTATTCTCTTTCTTTGTATGTCTAATTCAGTCTCGTCCAACTATCGTCCGTGTGGTCAGAGAATTTGGCTCCCCAAGTATAAGCGACTTGGAGGGCAACGAACCTCCGTCTGATGGTTCAGCCTAAGACAATATATTTTTTTCGCTGACGTCACATTGCCCTTAGCTTCACCCCCGAAAGGCTTGTCGAACGGGACTGGCCCGAAAGACAGACAACAATACAGTAATATTTTTAAGTGCTTCTAACAAATATTTTCAAATGCTTCTATAAACACAATGCTTCGGCCAATGTCAACGCCACGCTCAGCAGAACCTGTCGCCGATCCAGAATCTGCCCGCTGTAGCCGCGCTCTGATTGGTTCGCGTGTTTCGTTAATAACTCCTTAACAAAGCTGCGGAGAACATTTAGGCAAAGGAAAAAGTTACTTCAATTGATCTCGGGAATCACTTCTTTCAAGGAAATACATTTTCAGAACATCCTGTACATTATCGTGAATTTTATGCAAGGTAGTAGGTCTAGAAATAGATTTTCAGAACCCAGATTCATTGTAATTTAAGGTCTGCGTTTACATCGGGACGATATTTGCGTGTACACACAATTCACTCTTCTTATCTTTACGTTAGCTTCTATACGAGGTCTCTTACGTAGAAGAATTCCGTTTGGTCCTTGATAAGATTACTTCAGAGGTGCATACAGGACGTCTTCAGTTTGAACGGACCAAGCGCAAATGTGTTGCATACACGAGAATAAGAAGAGGACAGTTATAAGAAGTTATTAGGTGTATGCAAAAATTTTGGTCTTTTTCAATTTTCTCTTGTTTATACACAACATTCTAGCTATGGTACCAGTCAATAATGAACTTTATTATTACACTGCGGATTTTATGCATTGATCATAAAACTGAATTAGTAAAATATAGAAAGAAATAGTACATTTTTATTTAATTTTTGTTTCTTACAATTAACAATGTTACTTTGCTAAAAAATCTGGACCTATTGACTATTTAGACACATCGATAAGGAACAAACAATTACACAAAAAAGCGGAAGATTATAACCATTATAGTTACAAGACATTATTAGTATGCGGATTTGTATGCAAAATACAAATTTTCTGCATCGATTGTAGGAAACAGCAGTTAAGTAAACATGTATTTCATTGTTTAATATCTGCAATAAAAGAAAACAGTGCAACAGTATTCTTAAATTTTTCTAATGTTTTCACTATTCGATATTTTCAGAATGCATGAAAGACTAAAATTTTGGCATTCATCTCATAGATTTGGGAACGCTTATTGAAATATCATATAATTTCGTTTGTTTTGAAAGATGTATCTGATTAGTATACGAAATTGAAGCACACAGTTCTTAAAATAGCTTAACCTGAAAAAGTCGTGTTCTATATCACGCGACGTGCATTCGTATACACACAATTTTTCTTAGAAAATTTGAAGATCGCTACCGCTATATGATGCTGTGATTTTACTGTGTGAAACGCCCTGTACACACAGTATGTATACGCCTGTGCGTATAACTCGAAACCTGCTGTGCAAAGGTATACACAGAGATATCGTGCCATTTAATAATCTGAACATATCAGTTTACCGAGCTACATTTTATCAGAGAATAAAAAATGGAGCAGACAATGAGACACTTTGAAACAACAGAGTTTCTTGTATTTTGCTTCAGTAATCAAACGGTTACTGGAAAAGTATACAACCCTTTTAACGATGTTTTTAGGAAGTATGTGCTATAAAATTGAGATAAACATCTTAAACTAGAAAGATGTGGCAGCCATTTTTGTCAAAACCATTTCTTTAAAACTCCTTTTATAGTATCTGAAATATCTCTGTGAGGTTTTGTTTAATATTTTAGTTTTACATAAACTATATAAAAGTTAGTCCTCGTCGAAGTTGATTTTGGAAAAATTAATTTCTAAAGAAGTTACAGATATTCACATATATACATGTTTTTATTTTTTTAAATATATCTTTTTATATATATATTTCATCTGAATTTTCAACTACTTTTGTACAAATAAAAAATGTACGTCGTCAAGGACTAATACTTTTAACAATACTGTCAAATTTTGTTCAAATTAGTCTGGTAGTTTTTTAGATATTTCTGGTACTGATTTTGAAAACATCATTTCGAGGAAAATTCATTTAAATCATATTTTACTACGATGCAATACAACTGCATTTTTGGAATCTGTAAATCTAGCAGTTTTAAGAATGTCCAAATAAGAATTTGGGGGAAAATTCCAAAAGGATTACAGTGTCTACTTCATATACATATGTCTACAACACGGGTCTACATAGGGACGTATATCGGCTAGAAGATACTATTCTTTGATACACTGCCGAACGTAGAAAGGGACAGCGAAGCTCGAGTGGTCTCGGTCGCCGAGACAATTCTGCATTGCATACAGCTAAAAATATCAAAGATTTAAGTTGATCAATTTTATAATAAGTCTTTAAACTGTAATTTAAATAGCGATCAACATATTGTCTATTATTTTCTTTATTTGATTTCCTGTAAATATAGGGTCATTATATTATGTAGTGTAGACATCGACTCACATAAGTATAATTAAAAGTGAAACTGATCAGATAAAAATGTACATGGACAAATGGAAAATGATTTGTGTTGTCATATATAACAAAAAATCATAATCATGTTTAAGTTTGACTGTCGCGATTAATTTGATCGCTTATCTTTAAATGAAATGGATATTTCAAGAACAAAACTACGTAAGATTGTATGTAACACAAAATAAAAAATTATTGAAAATTAATTTTTAGATTTCATTAGTTACATTCATGGGATCAGTTGGTCATCATTATTGTTTATTTACCGATAAAAGTGTAAAATGATTTCTAAATGATAATCTCTATCGAACGGCAACATTATTCTATTATTCTATTTTTATCTCTCAGAATTTGCGTCTCAAGCTTTAACAGAAATCAATATACGATGGACACATGATTTTATCAACGATTCTGAAGCGACGTACTTGTAGAACACAATATGTTACACTAGCGTATAAACGATACATGATATAGGTATCGTTATCGGAGTACGATAAAGTCACGTTTTTCTTGTCGTAATTGTGCGATCTTTCGAAGATTAATTACGTGCACGCTTTGCGATTCGATAGTTTTCGGCTGTACAACGGAATTCTCTAAGGAATATGTAAGCAGGATATTACCGTCGAACGTTTCCGACACGTTTCTGTTAGAAAGATGTTAAATTGTATCTTATTCAAAACATTGAGTTGTCCCAAAAATTTCTTTCTCAACGTACAATAAACATTAACAATAAACTCGTGTTATTTAACAATATTAAACGTACACGTTGCGAACTACGTAGAATGTAGCACCTCTTTTAGAACTGTCACTCGGCAGACCCAAAATACGACGTTTACGGAGATACTACTGTTTGGTGGGTTTGCTGATCACTTTTTTGTACCCTTGTGCACTAGTTTACCAAAATTCATCGAGTTGCGTCTCAATATGTGTCAGAAACAATTTTGTAAAGCTGTGCTGACCTGTCTTTGTAATTTGTCATTCGGCTTGGAAAAACAAAGGATGGACGCGAAATTTTATGTAAAATTGTAAAGATCTTCCAAGAGAGACATTAGTACTGCTTCAGCATGACTATTACTCGCAAGTTCTTCTTGGCTCCAAAAGTGAAGTCGCAATTCAAAGAGCTACGCTTTGATAATGTAGAAAAAGTTCGCATTGAATCAAAACAGACGCTTCGCGCGAAGAGACTGGCGCGAAGACTCGAAGAAAAAGATTTCCACAGTAACTAATTGCAACAGTTCTTTTTGGAATCGCTATACTAACGCGGAAAGGAACTACTACGAAGGAAGCGGAAGTCAAATGTAGGTTGGCTGATTAATAGAACCGTTTTGAATTTAGTCCGGTTTCTCTCTATTTTAGGGTATATTGTTAAATCGCCGAGCCACGTGATCATAGTTCTACTAAATTGCATGTAGCACGCGTTAAAATATCCGCAGCTTGATGAAAATTGGTAGATTGATACACAAGAACGTAGAGAAGTGTCCTGCAAAGAACGCTTATCTGACACCATCGCAAGGAAACTGACAGACTCCGTTTTCATTTTGGTCACACCAGGTATATGAAAGAAAATTGATAAGTTTCGACTTAGCTATGACTGTCACAGAAACACCTAATATTATTCAAAAAGTCTTTGTTTCGTTTGGTTTTATTGAATACAGTTCAGTATTTATTTTGATTGAAACTATTGTCATTTTTGAAGAAAGATGTTCTATTAGTAATATTAAACAAACGCAATTGTATTCCTAAATGATCTTATTTGATCATAGCAAGCACCATTGTAAGCAATAGACTGTGGATTTTATGTATTTATGACAAAAATGAGTAGATGTAATTAAAAATGATGAGAAGATTAAAAGAATGTAAATTCATCGATACATGATTCTTAGCTTATTGAAATTATTGAATAAAGGGAGACGCATTCTGTCAATGTATTTCAAGTTTCTCGATTCCGCATGCTAAAAATCGCCTTTTTTGTCGTTCACGATCCTCATTTACAAGTCTTTTTGTTGCCTTTGTACCATAAACCAATAGCTCGTTAATGAATTACTACATTTTGACCAAAAATTACATAATGCTATCGTCATGTTATTTTTCGGCATATATAAAAAGAATACATGACATTTGCATTGATAAAATTGTTAAAATAAAATTGCTAAATTAAAATTGAAGATAGGATATTGAGGTTGCAGCTGTTTATATCAAAGTTTTATGTAATAAATCTGTAGACTGTAATAGCATTTTTTTATCAAAATATTTTATAAGATTTGCATTCTAAAATCTGATATTTCATATGCAACAAGCTAATATTTATAATTGAGAACGTTTTTCAAGTTGTATCAGCTTTGAAAAAGTGTGGATCACGTTCAATGAGAGATCTTCATGAAGCTAGTACATAGTTCTTATTATATAACAGGCCTTTTATTGTTTCCTTTCGGCAAGGAATCTGATAGCCGGGCGGATATGGCGTTTGCTGTTACATGTTACAAAGTCGTGGTGATTAATGTTATCGCTTTATCTACATATTTAGTAATAAACTCGATTATCG
This sequence comes from Halictus ligatus, assembly GCA_028454255.1. Classification (NCBI taxonomy): domain Eukaryota; kingdom Metazoa; phylum Arthropoda; class Insecta; order Hymenoptera; family Halictidae; genus Halictus; species Halictus ligatus. The sequence goes on from CM052134.1 coordinate 2,843,267, forward strand.
TTCCACATAAACCTTGATAGGCAACTTCGTATTGTGTTCCAATTATTTTACCCCGCCTTGACAGAAGTGGGATTAAAGTTCCAGTGTCAGTGACGCTTATCATAGAAGAATATTTATTTTAACGTATCATAGTTAATTTGATTTTATTCAAACTATTACGAGAAAAAATACATTTTATCTAAATCCTGCTTGTCACAATTAATACAGACCATTTTTATTTTACATAAAAATCCGTGATATAATCATCAGATTGTGGTCACATCCGGAATAATTGAATATATCTTTCAAATATAATATACAGACAAAAATATTCTGTTCACAGAATTCGAATTGCACAGGATGCATGAAAGATGAACAATAAAATCTCTTCATGTGACTGTTTTAGTAGCGAATCTTTATAAGACTATCCTATGTCATGTCGGTATTTGCAGAATCACTGTCTGATCCTAATTTAATAAGTGATAAAACCATAAATGGCATAATCTTCAAAGATTTGTTTAAATACCTGTAATAGGAAGCAAGACAAGCTTCTTACGTACGTTCGATGATCAAAATATTCGGTTCGAGAGAGAAAACCTAATAATAGTGACAAAATGATCTCACGGTTATTTTTTCTTAAAATTTCAAGATCATAGCGTGTTTGAAAAATGGGACTACATACTGGATGATTGCTGGAGTTTGTGTCTGATTTTGAGAGATCTCAAGCTTGTTTGAAGAAAAAACACGCAGTTTTTAAGAAAAAAAAGTTCAGCAGCTCGTAAAACGTTGGGAAATAATTGCAGAAAATTGTAGTGACTACATAATTGATGGCAAAAGATGATCATAATACTATGACCTTCGGATGAGATTGAATATAAGATATTTGTAATAGTGGAGTAATGGATCAAGACAGTGAAAAATGACTAAATCAAAAAGTAATACAGAAAAAATTACTTTATAATGTTCAAAATGATTTCTGTTAACATCTGAGCATTTTTGTAAATCACTGAATTTGTTTTACCACTATCCATAACTCCCGTTATGAAAAAAATGTAACTTCCGTTTAAATAATATTGAAGACAACCTTGAAATTTCGAATAATGCAAGCGATAGATACAAACTACATAATTCATTATTATGTTCTCCGATAAATAAATAAATTTTCATTCAAATGAATACTTCAAGAGTTGTCACACCAGTTCCAGTTACGCTACTTCGAATAATTGCAGTTAAAATATCTTTTAAACTAATGATTTTTAGATATTAACAGATTCATACTTTTTTTTAAACAGAATTATGAGCTGGATCGACTAACCTAATAAAACATATATGATTCCATTTAAAAAAACAAATTTGACCTTGATGTGTGCCCTGCGCACTTTCATACAAACAACTAATCACGCCAAATTACGTCGCCCACGAAACCATTTAACTTTTATCTGAACCATTTTCCACTAAAATCATTATTTATGCAGTAATCGAAGTGCTTTCAATTACGAGCTCCGTTAGGGTGGCTCTCATTTTTGATTTTTGAATGTTGTCTGTGCCCCCCCCCCCCCCCACATGATTAAATGCTGATAAAATCGTTTTCCTTGAGTGTATTGTCTAAATTATTGATTGTATCAAAAAACATGTTCAACAAAGCTTGTACATTTGGACAGGCTGCGTCTTTTATGTCGTATTTTTTTTTCCTAAAGCAAACGGTTTTTGAAAGACTTGAAAAAACGTCAGACAAAATTAGAAATTTCTTTGAAATTTGAAAACTGAAAGGTATTTTCGTTAGCTTTTATCAATAAACATTAACTTTTGATCTTACGGAACTTACTATGTTTAATTGTAATTTTTAATTATTTGGAATTGCTCCACCCTGTATATCATCTACATATACTTTAAAGATATTTGAAAAATGTGGAAACTTGTATGGTAATTGTTGTGACATTGAAGTATGTTGTTAAGGTCATCATTCGGAACAATTGTTTCCTACACATGATACCGCCGCGCAAATGGGTTAAAAAATTCTGATTAAAGTATACTCTTTTCGTCGTCGTGTCCATCTGCCAATGAAAAACAATAGTTGAGAATCATGAATAAGACAAAAAAAAAGTAGATTGCATGATACATTATACAATTAGTTGTGTATCAGTATTAGCTGTAACGTGCATGAAAAATACAAAGTACCAATTATTAATGTTTTACTGTTTCTTTTTCTTACAGGACAAAACATAAATCACCTACGAGATGGGGTCGATGTTCAGAAGCGAGGCGATGGCTCTCTGCCAGCTGTTCATTCAGCCAGAGTCTGCCTATCAATCCGTCTCTGAACTTGGAGAAACCGGTACTGTGCAATTTCGTGATGTAAGTTCTGTTAGATAGAATCTTGAATTATTCACTTTTATCGCTGGCATTAATCAATCGCCTTAGCATCACTTCAGTAATATCATTTGCTTTTGATAATTCAGTGATACCCATAACTAAGTCTTGGCTTATCAATTTTCTTTTATATACGAGGTGTGATCCGAAATAAACCGGACTCTGTCAGTTTCCTTGTGCCGGTATCAGATAAAATTTGATGGCTTTGTTGACCACAAAAAATTTGATATTTACTGTAGAAACCTTTGCGAAAATTAATCCTATTAATCCTATACCTTCATAAGGAAGCTGACAGAGTTTCTTTTCCATCACATCTTGTACTTTTAAATTCACCTTTTTGAGATAAATATTTAAGCCACTTAATGGACTAAAGATAAATAATTACAGATTTCAATTGGCCATTAGCAATTAGAATTTAGATGGGGTGCTTATAAGTAGTCTACAGACTTTTATGCAATTTCCCATTTTTACAGCTTACTTTTTAAAAATCGAATTCAGAGAATAATTTTTTTGCCGATTAAAAAATTTATTATAAGGAGACTAAATAAAAATTTTTCTCGTCGTTTAGAATAGGATTGTTATTATAAGGTTGGTATTCAACGTTTTAAAACGCCACTTATATTATTATTATGTTATTCAATGGTGTATACAACCTTTTTTATGATTAACAAGTAGAAGTAAAAAAGGACTGGAACTTTTACCAGTTATCATTGCAGTAAATTCCCGTACAACGCGATCAAGGAATTGTTTAAAATAGACATTACTATATATATTCACCTTTCACGATAGCAAGTTTATTCTATATTTAGCGTATTGCTACATAAAATAAATGTGCTTCTTTTTAAACAGTTCTTTAATCGCGTTATATAGGATTACTCTAAAAATGATGTGTAACTTAAGCACAGCAACTTCATGGCTCGTTCAATATTTATTTCATTACAATTTCTGTTGGTTGTTGATGTCACCATAGCTCAACGGCGATGTCAATTACTTCCAACGAAAGTTTGTCAACGAAGTCCGCCGGTGCGACGAAATGGAGCGAAAGCTTCGATACATCGAAGCAGAAGTCAGAAAAGATGGTGTGCCAATCCAGGAGAACTTGACCGAGTTACCGCGTGCGCCGAACCCTCGAGCTATTATAGATCTCGAGGTAAATGTTTTTTTTTGCAGATCTAATTATTTAACCCTCTTGTTCATAACCATAAAATTTCACCCTGTTTGATGACCAACGTGCCCGTGCACCCACCTACCAATGACCGTTATTTAAAATCCTTTGCTGACTTTTACTTTCCCTTTCTATCTGAAACAACTGTATGTTGTAATTTTTGAATTAAAAAAATAAATTTATCCACATAACGCAGCACTGGCTGATTTTGTGCGTCCTGGATCGACGGTAAAGACTTATGTACTCTACAATACTTATAGAAGATCGGTCGTCAAATTTACAAATTATGAGACATTTCTCTTTTTATTTAAAAACAAATTTTTTTTTACATTTATCGATGAAGTTTGATATTGAAATTATGTTACATAAGTCCTCCCAATTAGCTAATATAACAACATTCTTCAACGAGAATAAAAGTAGGAAGATTTTGTTATATTTGTTATAACAACAGAAGTTCTAAAAACCGGAGTAAAATTTGCGAAGCTTGCGAAAATTGCAACAAACATGTTTGTGGTGAACATTCCCAAAAAGTTATGAAGTGTATAAAATTCATTTTATAACGTAAATACATTTTTTACAATTTTTATATTGTTACTAAATTACTAAATTACTTGTTATTAATTGTTATTGCAGGCGAATCTTGAGAAGACGGGGAACGACATATTAGAGCTGAGCCAAAATGCGGTGAACCTGAAGAGTAACTATCTCGAGTTGACGGAATTACGGCATGTGCTCGAGAAGACCCAAGTGTTTTTCACGGAGGTAGCTAAAGTAGTTCAGCAGCTTTTGCTCATAGCATCGTCCTCCTTCGTGTAATCGATGTTACCGTTCTGACGGAGAGTCAAGATTCGTCTCATCTTCTTCTATATCAACAGGAAGAGGCCAATGACTCGATCACCAGGACGCTAACTAACGAGGAAGCACAGAATCAGACCGTCACGAGCCGGGGACGTCTTGAGTATGTTGCTTTTTTTTTTATCACCTATACGAAATATTATAGGAAAAGCTGCCTGTTCAACAAAGTGTTGTTCAAGGGGCCATTCTGGTTGTCGAGGCGGTTTTTTCACTATTTTTTAGACTCTCAGGTAAACCATTAAACTTTTCGTGTTAGAATTTCGCATAAATATTTATGGGTATTTGAAGTACGCAAGTTATTTTCTTTTAAGTAAAAATCATCAAAATTGCATGGGTTATATTTTTCTTTATAGAGTATCTATGATTTAAAAAACATGTTTTGATTGTTGCCACGACTTCGATCTTTCTGCTAATCCGAAACAAAAAAAGGTATGATTGTGACTATGGTCTGAACTAAAATAAATTTTAAATCTTGATTAATTACAAAATGGTGGCACTTTGAATTCAAATTACTTATCTTCTCGAAATGTTTCCGCCTTTAGCACGTTAAAAAATAGCAAAAACAAAACGATGGATTTAAGAGATTTTTGATCGTGCGATAACAGGGTGTGCGCTGAAGATATGTATTGTAAAAATTTTTAGTCAATTGGTCACCTAGGACTTCAGCTATTGTGGCAACAGTTTCGAGAAAAGTGATTTCGAGAAAAATGCACTTAAAGACTCAACTATGAATTAAGGACATGAAATCCTAGTTGCATCTTCGGACGCCTACAACTGCGTTAAGGGGGTATGCCACCCTGTAAGCCTAACAAAATGGAGTAACATTTTCTGTCGCATATAAAGATATAGTAAAACTTGTTTTAGTGCTCCTTTTCTATGCGGTATATGAATACCAACGGTGTTGGCATTATAACACCCTTGTAATGGGGATGAGAAAGCGATTTTGAACCAGATCATCACAAGAAGATGCGCGTTTTGGACTATGACGAGTAGTATTGAATTATGTGCATTTTGAAAATTTATCCATGTTTAAAATGAGAAATTAAATTTTTTTTAAGTGTTTCCATGTGTAATTTAATTATTTATTTTCTTTGGAAAGCACTTTCTATCTATTTGACATATTTTCTAAGTGAGACTTTTTTATGCGATCCCTCCACCCCTTAAAGAAATTTTCTTTAATATGTTGTAAAAAATTATTTGTTATCGCAATTTATGAAGTTTCTGAATATCTTTGTTTGTGCGGTTTTACCGCTGTTTGTTGTTGTTTGCCTTTTACCGTTGAGTGCAAGCTACCAAAGCTTTGCTGTACTTCGAATTAGATAATGTTACACAACTCAACCAAGTAATTTTATGTAATAAAAAAATGTAAGATGCAATCTTTTTTTTTACAGTATCTTTATATGCGAAAAAAATATATACTTCATTTTATTAGTTTTACAGTGTTGCATACTCATTTCATTTCACGAATTCAAATAAATCCTTTTGCACACATATACTTAAAGAAACTGCAAAATATCGATTTTTTAAAAATGAATAACCAGAATACCCCCTTAGTTTAGTCATGCAAGAACACGCAAAGACAACTTTTAATCATTATTTTAGAAACACTGTACGCCATGTTTTTATTATATTTTTAGGGTTTCTTATTACTAGGCAGCGGATTTTTTAGAAGAATTTAAAAATAGTATTATACTTCCTCTGTCTCATAATAATAGTAGCAAGTGAATATTTAAACGGCAATTATTGGCAAATGCTGCTGTAAGTTATGGTGTAGCGCGAAATTGCGAAGCCTTCAATCAAAATCAATGTTTCATGATATCTGATATTTGCTATGACACATCTTACAATTTTTAGATTAACCTAATTATTACGAATTATAACTATTTTTCTAATTCCATTCGCAGATCAAAATCAATTGTTTTATTTCAGATGAATATATTACTTTTACTATTGTAAAAGTAAGATGAAACAAAGAGAGTTTGAAGAACGATGGTTCCAATTATTTTTTAAGCTCGCGTATATAGAGAAAGTATCCATACATATATAGATATATAGATATACAGAAACTATCTAGACACTCAAAATAAAAATTAGGAGTAATATTCTAAATTTCTTGTTTAATTTAATCTAGTTTTTTTTATATTAAATGTTGCGTTCTATATTTATATTACTTTGCTACTATTATTATGGGACAAATTGAATTCATCAACTGCTACTATTATTATGAAACAGAGAGAGTTTTATTTTCAACCTATTCATTTAATATGTTTAATAGTATTAAACATATTAAGAAATCTATTTTACACCAGTTTGTTGGAGTTCAGGTAAAAAGACTTTACTTTGCATAAAGATCCGCTGTCTATTTATTACACGTATTTGAAAGCAAAAAATAATTTTTTAAAAAACATGACACTTATCCAGATTTGCAAAAGTATTTTGGCACGTAATCTCGGCGTTTAAGTTGTTTTACAGTTTGTAGTATAGCGGTCTTTCTACTAGCAATCGAGTAGTTTTGAATTCCTAATGAAATTGCAAAGTATGTGAACCTAATTTCATGAAAACTATGCGGACTTGATGTAATGATGCGACTTTAAACAAAAATTGACGTTGCATAAAAAATTCTAATTTTATTTTTGTGAAAACAATGATTAAATTTGATAATGTAATTACGAATTCAGGTTCAAATACTGTGGAACACATTTATTTACGTGAGTATAGTCCATCTATTAATGTTTGAAACACGCTGCGTACCAATTTGGGAAATTTGGTATCGAGAATAATGCGTTTAAAATTTCATGTAACTAAAAAAAGTGTTTTGAAAAACTTGTAGCTGTTCTTTTGCTACACTGCTTTTTCCCACGCACATGGCAGACCGTCTTCCCCATAACTCTTGCGATTCAATTTGTTCGTGTCTAGGAACTGTTTATTGTTGCTTAATTTGCGGCATTCCTACCATTTATTTGCAGCCTGTCACACATTTCAGAGAAACTTCTGCTTTTTCAACACATTTTAAGATTATAATTAGACTGCGGATTCTTGTGCAAAACAAAAATTGTTTTGATCAATTGCAAGATACGGGAGCCAGATGAACATTTTGTTCTTTCTTTAATTATTTTTACAAGTTGAAAAGAGCATATCGTTACTTTTCAATAATTTTAATAGTAGTACTCTTTTAAATTGTACCTAATCATTTTCGTCAGACATGCATAAAATCCGTGATCTAATCATAACTTATAATCGCCAGAACAGCATTGTACGTCTCACTAAAAATGCCAAGAGTCGTAAACACCACGGTCTGAACAATTTTAATATGTGGATTAAAATTTGTTCTTTTCTAAACATTTTAAATGTAAATACTCATTATTAGTTTTTTAGATTCAAATTGAAAGTTACGAACCAACACTCTTCAACATATACTTGTGTTCATATTTCAAATGTTATTCTGAAACATAGGGAACATATTTTCAACATACGATATTATTGATTTGTGCAAAAAAATCGATATTTCCAATCGGTGACGTGAATTACCACTGTTAAACTCATGTTCATATTCGTTCTAAATTTTGAATTTTGAATGATTTTTATAAATCATTGAATGAATTTTGAGATGAAATGAAATTCAAATAACGAAATAATTTTGAAAAAATTATTTGGCTGTTCAAATAAACTAACATATGATTATTTCAAACGACATATAGCCAAATGAGATAATATAATAATTTATTTCGATAAGCCTGTACTGGAATTAATAATAATATCGTAATAATTTAGACATATTGAGAAAACAATTTAATAATTATAATAATACTGTGATGTAAGCAGTAGTGATATTGGTGCACAATTTTTATAATATGCTTTACAAGATTATATTTTATCAGCATATTCAACATTTGTTACTAAGAAAAATGATAGTACGTAAAAGTGGAACTATAATCAGTTTATTACGTTATAATACGAATACAACATAGGAAAACAATAACTAATAGTTACATTGTATGAAAGGAAATAAGAACATTATGTAAGCATAGGTGTATATGTGATTACTCGTAAAGATCTGAAATAATAAATTCAACTACAATAAACGGTATACAAAAAATTATTATTATTTCAACGTTACGCGTAAATACGTATGTAGCCATGCTTACATAATGTTTTTATTACCTCTCGTAGAATGTGCTAACAAGGTTTGATCATTTTATTTTGAAATGCAATACATGCACATATGCAATAATACACATAACAGAAATAATAATCATATGTATAATAAATAGTGGCTTGAGTGGAAAGTTCTAAAATGAAAAATCAAAAAAGAATGTTACTCAAGTGCAGATTAATGTATGATCACCCAAGGACATAAAAATCTAATAATAATCTTGCTATTTTTCAACAAAAATATTGAAGTAGACTTTAAAAGAAATTGAATTTAATATGTTCTGAGTGCATATACTCAAAAAGTTTATTTGGTGAAATTGACCAATAATGATCAACAATTTCGCTGTTCCTGACGCATATGTTCAGTTCAATTAATTGTTTCTATACTCCTGTCGATGCGTCTATTACGTATCCGTTTTTATCAAATATCTGTTATCGTAACTTAACGTTTAACTGGAGAAAGTTATACTGCAGTCATACAGTATGATAAATAATTATGTTGAACTAAACTTTCTTGTGTTAAACTGTAATAATTCTACGGATATTTCGTGGTTCCTGTATGCAAAGGTGAAAAACTAAAAATGAATAAACTGACTGTAAAATAAAATTTCATTAGCATGAAACATATTACTCGAATTTGAAGAACTTCATCGTAAAATGTCCGTTGTAATGTGTTCAGTTTATCTATGCACACTTGTTATGAAACTGTTAATTCAATTCACTTCCGACATATTTTCATTGATGGTTGCACAAGAATTATAATTAGCACACCGTTTGTATATATTCAAGTTTAGCACAACTTAACGTATGTATGTAGGTACTATTCTCGTGAGGATCAATTAGACCAATTGTGGTTTTTTGATGGGTCTCACTAAAGTTGTATTTTTAAAAATCAAATTAGCATGTTGTTACGAATTAATTATTAAATAATTATCACGACACTTCTAATTGTGACATTCTAATGAAAAACTGTAATGTGCATATAAAATAAATTTTATACAACTTGAAACAGTCATTAAATGTCATTGAATTATTCTGATGTTGTTAGAAAATTAGGTAAGAATTAATTTTAATAAAGAAACATCAACATACGATCTAACCACCGATAATTTGAAGGACTAAAATTCGATTAGATCCAAAATTGACTGCTACCTAAATCATATCAAATTGTATGACAAATTGTGAACCAAGACATTAGGTTGCTAATAACTAGAGTGTGGATTTTATGCATTTAAAAATGTTATGCATTCAAAATATTTAAAGAATTTTAAACTACTGTTACATTGTTTTTGATTTATTATAATTACTGAGAAAAGAAGTAAATGTGTATGAAACTCCAGTATCTCACAATTAATGTACACAATTTTCATTTTGCATAAAAATCGGCAGTCTACTAACGACCTGTACCAGTGGTAGACACGATGCTAAATAATTTATTAAAAGATAATAAGATAGGGGACCCAATTACTGTGTCTATATTAATTATACTTATTATTAATTATTACACTTATTATATAAGTGATATTAAATTTTTTTATTAAAATCAGTTAATATATACATTGTATATCTCTTTTTTAATATTCATTATGCTTTCAAAATAAGTACAGTAAATATAGGCACAGTAATTGGTACCCCCACAGTAATTGGGTTCCTTATTCTATAATATTGTCGGAGCTTGTTTGTCTTTTTCACTTTGTTTCTGATGCGGAACCAATTGGAAATACATACATACGCGATCTTGTTTTAAAAATGATATATAAACGATTATTAACATATAATTGTTGCATACCCATTATATTTCATTGTGTATCATTAGAAAGTAACTTTTAAAAAACTGTCTTTAATTCGACGGGATTTTTCTTTCAGATTTGTTGCTGGCGTAATAATCCGAGAACGTGTACCAGCATTCGAAAGAATGCTATGGCGGATATCTCGTGGAAACGTATTTTTGCGTCAAGTAGAACTGGACCAGCCGTTAGAAGACCCAGCTACTGTTAGTCCATACTTTTCTGTTCTCCTTTGAAAAATAATTTTCATTTACTTAAGGGCCAAGGGTAGTCACTTTTGCAGAGTCAGCAAGGCGGTAACTGCTCTATAATTTTGGTTTACGGCCTTCAGACACAGACACAAGATTCGTCTTGGTCTTGCTTAGATTCTGTGACACATTACCAATTTTTGACCTACATCTAACACTTATTTTAAAAAATATCTGCATAACCTCGTCAACTCATGATCAGCGCGCGCTGCATTGAATCTTCCTCTTTCGAATGAGCTCCTTCGCGAAAAATATTCTCATATGAGGACGAAAAGTTGAGACACGCGAAACCATTTTTCGCCCAATTTTGTCGGTAACGTGGCCACTTTACCTTATCGCGAATCTACGGAGTCTTGGCCCTTGAGGAACGTTTTCGTTAGATAATACTCACTGTAAACAATTCTATTTTTTTTATAGTGTCATTGCATTCATTTGTTTAATATAACTAAATCAGTTTAACCCATTCAGGATAAACAGTATCTTTCGACCCATAGAGCCCTAGAGTACGTAAATTTCTAAAGTTGCATGAGAATAATTTAATTACTTAAATAACAAAAAATCGATACATAATTTATTGTCTTAGTACTTAAGACGTTATTGATACATAGTTTAATTTCCTGAGGAAAACATTTTTAATATTTTAAGAGATATTTATACGCAATGCGTTAATAAGCACATTGAAAATAACACCTTTTGCATGGAAAAATTGAAAAGTTATTAAAACTTTTAACACATTAAAACGTAGAGTTAATTTTGTCTCGCTTCGTATTTCACTTTTTATATAAGTTGAAATTCACAAAAAACGTTTGTGCATAAGCAAACGACTTGTTCACCTCATTTCTGTTTAATCTGTTTCGATCAAATCTATTAAAAGAGTATAAACATAGTTGTATAAATACTTTTTGGATCCATCTTATGTCATTTACGTTTTGCTTAATAAAGACGCCATAGTCCAATAGTTTTCAAGCTAATATGATGTATCCTTGATCATAGATTTGTTTAAAAATCGCAAGTTAGAATAAACATCATTCAATTATTTCATCATCGGTAGTCTGACCTAGGCGTTTACGATTAACGATTTGTTTTAGGGGAACAATATGTACAAAACAGCGTTTGTTGCCTTCTTCCAAGGAGAGCAGCTGAAAAGTCGCATTAAGAAAGTCTGCAGTGGTTTTCATGCTTCTTTATACCCATGCCCGCATAGTCCTACGGAACGCAATGAAATGCTGATAGGCGTCCGCACCAGATTAGAGGATTTGAACATGGTGAGGCTGTAATATTCGTTAAACATTTTTGTTATTATATTCTTGATCCCGATGTGGTGATTGTTAGGATCGGCTTTGTATTTAAGAAGTTTAAAAATTGTGTTTAAAAACAGCGGTGGTCCAAATTTAATGACAATACAGCACGCTTTTTATGGTGTAAAATAATCCATAATTAAGTAATGGTGCATTAATTGTAAGATGCAGGCGTTACATGGACAATTATTTTTTCTTAACACTAGAACTACCGAGCACTAAGTATAACGGACAGATGCTAATGCTTTTTAATAGTCACAAAAATAGATTTCGTTCATTCATAAGAAAAGTGACACAACTCAAACATTTTTTTAATTATTTTCATTGATTCACTAGAATTGTAGTCACTCGAACTTTTCACAGTAAAAACGTCACAACTCTAATTTAACCTGTCAACAATTATTCGCAGGAAAAACGACATAACTCAAAATATATTCGTAAAAGAATTATAAGAACAACTATATAAATTGTGGTGTACTTTATAACTAATGTACATGACAATTAACCCAGTCTCTAAATAACAACAAATTATTTTACATATCTAAGTTTATATACAATAAAAAAAATTGGCAATTCTAGGATTTATATCACTTTTTTATGAATGAACGTTTTATTCAGATTTCTCTCTAAAACATTCTAAAAATTTGTTGCAATTGAAACTACCATAGTTTTGACAATCAAAGCTCTCCCTTTACAACGACCCCTTCAAATTTAATGTATTGAGTTTTTTTTTGACATTTTATCGAACTTTCAATGAAAGTAACATACGGACCACTATGAGATTTTTACACGACCGAACTTATTCTTCGTCGATCGTTGTACGATCTTCTTAACGAAATTACAACAATCTAATTATCAGTAGGAGCGTGCTAATACATTTTGGAACCACTGTATGCAATGTGAAATTTTTTCATTTTTTCGCTTATTTCTTAGGTTCTCAATGAAACCCGAGATCATCGTCAACGTGTGTTGCATAATGTAGCTAAAGAGCTGCCCAATTGGACCATCATGGTTAAAAAGATGAAAGCGATTTACCATACGATGAATCTCTTCAACATGGACGTTTCGAAAAAATGCCTTATAGGAGAATGTTGGGTACCAATATCCGACCTGAATATCGTGAGAAACTGTCTTGCCGAAGGATCGGTTAGCATTCAAATGAAATTGTCCAGAATACAGTAGAGTCCCCCGTATCCGAATGCCCTAATATTCGAACGTTCTATTATCCAAATAGCGTGTTTCAAAATTATATGTCGCGACCATTGTAACATAATTTTGCACCTCTGAACAGGTGGAGATCTGTTTAAAAAATGGACTGAAAAATTGACCTTGATCCTTTTTTCAAGGTCAAACTTTTTAATTGCATCCTACAGTGTCAATCGCGACGAACAAAAATCTCAAAGGAGCCCTGGATCTCAAACCAAACGTTCTCTTAAAAAACAACTTTAAAGTTTCGTAAACTATTTGATTCCATATGTTTACAAGTTGAGAGGATGATTCTACATAAGAAAATAAGTCGAAAATATAAAAAGAATTGTTTTTATTTGATGTCATTTCCGAGAAAATTGACTTTAAAAATCTAGCGTTCTCAAGAAGTAGAATTAGTAGGTCATGAACAGACGCGTCTGACAATTCCTATTCAATACCACGCGTGTTCCCTGCATTTTCAAACTATAATTTCTTAGAAAGGAAAAAATTTGTTCTATATTACTGATGGAGAATCACCCCTTTCATGTTTAGACCATCTTGGTACACTCAGTGGACATATGGAATAAAATAGTTTACGAAACTTTAAAGTCGTTTTCTAAGAAAACGAGACTCATGGTTCTCTTGAGACTTTTGATCGTCGGGATAAGTAGGAACTATACGATGCAATAAAAAACAATTTTGACCTTGAGATTCAATTGCGATTTGCAGTCCATTTTTTTAACAGATCCTCACTCAGAGATGCAGAAACACGTTATGTATAGTGATCGCGACACAGAATTTCGAATCACCCTGTACATATGTATGAATAGTTTCTAGTATTCAGTCGTACGAGTCTTAATAGTGACTAGACTGCGGATTTTTATGCAAAATAAAAAAATGGTTAATTAATAATAATTAATAAAATAATGGTGATAATAATTGATTAAATAATTGTTTATTAACTAATTAACAGCCAAAATGTTTTGAGATCCTTAAATACTACACGAATTTCATAGTCTCTTGATTTTGATTTAAATAAATGAAATTTAATATAAAAAAACGATTGTTCTGTTATCCAGACACTTTTGTGTTTCTATTAGTTCGGATATGGGAGGTTTCTGACATGCTTGAATGATTGGTATTTTTTGTTATTGTTTTGTTATTGTTTCATATTACTCAGCGTATCTATGGTAGTACGATGCCATCTTTCCTCAATGTTATATACACAGACGAGAGTCCACCAACGTTTAACAGAACGAATAAATTCACGAGAGGTTTCCAAAACCTAATTGACGCGTACGGAGTGGCATCATATCGTGAAGTTAACCCAGCACTTTACACAATTATCACTTTCCCCTTCTTATTTAGTATCATGTTCGGTGATGCTGGCCATGGTAAGTAGAAATTAAATTGCTTGATAGCTTATAAGAAAAAAGTATAATGTGTCACTCTTTAATTTAAGGGAGTGTTCTGGTTTTTTATCTTTTAAAAATTGATTTTTTGACTTTCTTTCTCTAAGTATTAGTGGCATAGAATATGAGTACAAAAGGATTTGTTTGAATCCGCAAGATTAATGTAGTTATGGGCGCGTAAAGTATGCATCTCCCATTGGAATATATATTAGTTCATAGTTGACTTTTTTCTAAACAAGTCCTACAATATCTCAAGTTCTAGTTAACCAATCGACTTGAAACTTCGAGAGGATTTTCTGTAAATACCCTGATATCACACGAACTAAAATTTAAAAAGAAATCGTTTTTCCTTTATTTTTTAAACGTGCTAAAGGCGGGAAAATATAAAAAGATCAGTAATTTGAGTTAAGAACGTCGCCATTTTGTAAATAATTAAGACTTAACTTATTTTGTTTTGGAGTATTAGCACATTCATACTGATGAATATACTTCCCCATTTTTTGTTTTTGATCAGCAGAAGGATCGGAGTCATGGCAACAGTGAACACACGTATTTCAAAACATACTCTTTCATGATTTGATGATTTCAAACGTTCGTGCCCGACCTTTCAGAAACTTCAAAAGATTTCCTTCAAAGAAAAACCCTGCAGTTTTACAAAAAAAGGTAATCCACCAACTTGTAAAACGTTGGCAGACATTTCAGAAAATGGTGGTGACTATATACAGTAGACTTTCCATTATTCAAACTGATCAAGAAGTTATTGGTGTTCTGACATTAGAACTGTTACTTAAAGACAATAATTCCTCACCGATTTGTACAATAAGTCGTGTTGTTTATGGATCGTCTTAAACCAATCCTTTTATATATGTGAACCCTATTTGAATAGCAGAGAATTCAATCAACGATGGTTCAGATAATCAAGGTTCTTATAGACATAATTGATTAATAAAATTATTATTTCAAAATGTAACTATTTGAGTTTTATTTTCAAGTCTGGCACGAACTTTTGCAACTGTCTAATACATACTTCTGCTTTAGCATACCTCCACAGAAAAAGTAAATGCTAATGAAGTATTGACTTCAACCTTGAAATTCTAATGAATGTTTATTTTGCAGGAGTAATTATGACTCTGTTTGGCCTGTTTATGATACTAAAGGAGAAGAAATTTATGGCGCAAAAATCGAAGTCCGAAATTTGGAATATATTCTTTGCCGGTCGTTATATCATACTTTTAATGGGTATATTTTCTATTTATACCGGCCTCATCTACAACGACGTGTTCTCAAAGTCCATTAACCTGTTCGGATCTAGTTGGCTCATATCGTACGATATGAAAACCATAAATAGTGCTCATGCCCTTCAGTTGAATCCGGCTGCTGAAAGTGATTATACACAAACACCGTATCCGTTCGGTGTAGACCCAGTTTGGGTATTAGCCGAGAACAAGATTATATTCTTAAATTCGTACAAAATGAAGCTGTCCATCATCTTTGGAGTTGTGCACATGATGTTTGGCGTCTGCATGAGTGTCTACAATATTATGTAAGTTTAATTATTAAAATTATAGCACCTCAATAGCTGAGTATTTCCTTAATACTTAATTTTGAAAGTCCCATTCGTTAAGAACATTTCCAAAAACTTCTTATGAAAATATTCGCGCAATTATCAAAATTATTTATAACATAATCAACTAAGTCACAAGCTGTAGGAACCATCATTTAAAACTTTAGAAACGTTCATCTCAAAATTACATTTTAAGAACGGTATGTGTCTATAACTCTCGAAGATTACTTTTACTTCTGAAGGAGTACAATGTCACTCTTCGTAGAGTATGACTTTGACATCAATAGAAAATGATTCCAAAATAAATAATAAATAATTAGTGACTATTTTTTCCCGATAAAGTATGCGAAAATTGTATTTCATGGAACTTCTACAGGGTGTTCGACTACAGATCGGAGAAAACTTAAGTGGTAGTTCTTCATGACAATATAAGACGAACATGAAGAATAAAGAAATTGTGATTTTGGCTTCACTTGTTAAATATTAAAGACCAACCGAGGTGTAAGTTGCGTACGCCATAGAGGCGCGCGACACTCGCGTATCAAGTGACATATTCATCCTTGGTTCTTATTTGAGGTCTTAACGAGGTAAAAATGCTTTAAGGATTCACGAATTAACATTTAGCATTTCTATTTTCTGACCTATGAAATTATCGAGTAGAAGTGGTCAATGCTCTTTCATTTTAAAATCAGGCTCACAGAAGTAATTTATTCGTGATGACTATAAAATTATTTTCATATATTCATTGGGTCAATGAATGTTGAATAGAATCCTCACAAGTGCAAGTATCCACAAAAATCCACATATGCTATCGATTCACATATTTGTTGATCGGGCTGCCGCATTTTAGGCTGTTTTTGAATTGTTAATAACTACAAAATAGAGCCGAAATCGCAATTTTTTAATTATTTTTTTTCGTCTTATATTATCATGGAGAACCACCCATTAAATTTTCTCTCGCCTGTAGTCGAACACCCTGTATAACGTTCATCCGAATTTGAGAGTCTTTTTGAATTTATTCATAAATTCATACCAATTTTAATACTTTGACTATGTGTTCTTAATTTCTTGAAAACATAGGTATGAATATTGAACCACATCAAAGCAATTCAACTAATTGCGAAAACTGATGTTTTTCACAATTTTCAGATTATTTCTGCATTTTTATTTACACATGTTCGGCAATTTTCACCATTTTTAATCGTTTATAATTCATAAACCAAAATTAATTTTTTAGCATTCATATAGAGTGCATCATGAGTTATGTGACTGACTATATGCCATCTCCTACCTTAATTGAGTTAATGTTATTTTTCATGTACTATAAGTTAAATACAACTATTACTCAACGAAACTTATCACAAGGTTGGGCACATTTCATTTGAAATAAGATAACAAATAATCTTTTGAAATAATGAATTATTTTCAATACTTTATTATTTGTATTTTACAAATAATTTAAAAATTTTAATCAAATAATGTTTTATTTATTGACGTAAATAAATTAATTATTAAATTTAGATATTCTAATTTTTGTAGTTTAATGATTAAAGTTTGCCAACATTAATTTTTGAAATTGTTCTTTAGTAAACGAAATAAATAGAATTTTTAAGAATACGAATTATTTGATCAAATGAAAGATTCATTTGAGATTCTAATTATGAAATAATTTTAAAAAATTATTTGACTGATCAAATAAACTAACATATGATTATTTCAAATAATATGTACCCAAATAGGATAATACATTATCTTAAAGATTATTTTTCAAATAATTTATTTCAATAATGCCCAAGCCTGATTTATCATACACTTAAGGCAGATTTAGCAAGATGTAATTGAAACCTAATTCAAACCTGAACTACTCAAAAGAAAATCTAATGTTGGCCTAATTGCAATTCAATTCTTCAGATATAAGTTCACATAATAAGTAGATACGCCTTTCTGGTTAATTTATGTCACGTAATTTCTTATAAAAAATCATATTTTTCATATGGTCAATTTGTTTTGTTGCAGTCTGCATATGCTCTATCAATGCATTTATAACGATATTTCTTTCTTTCCAGGTATTTCAAGAAGTATTCAAACTTCTTTTTCCAATTCTTGCCACAGCTGCTCTTTCTTATTGTGTTGTTTTTCTATCTCGTAGCGTTGAT
Source organism: Halictus ligatus (assembly GCA_028454255.1). NCBI lineage: Eukaryota > Metazoa > Arthropoda > Insecta > Hymenoptera > Halictidae > Halictus > Halictus ligatus. Next base: position 2,861,441 of record CM052134.1, read on the forward strand.
GTTCATCAAATGGGTTTTGTATAATGCTGCTTCAAAAGGTAAAGATTCAATTTTCAATTTATTTAGCTATCTTTTTAAGTCAATCCTATCGTTTGCATATAATTATTTCTTAATCTTTTCTTCGATAAGAAAAGTCACAAAAAAAAGGGAAAACATAAGTAAATTATGAGTTAAAACCGTATTCCGTTTTATGGGGTTATTTATATTGAAATAAAGTTAATGTACAAGGTAAATGTGTAAGCAAAGGTGTTTCAAGTTTTGTTCAATACTGCAATTGGTTCAAAAAGCAGTCGATGCTCTAAATTCATAATAGTTAATACAATATATTTTTAGTAACAACAAAAATATATAACAAATTATAAAATCTACAAACATTAATAGAACCCTATTAGAGTACCAGAAGCATGAACATCGTCTTGGTACATTAACTTATACTTTTCGAAAAATAATGTAGGAATAAAGTCGGCTGACTGATTACACAGATATTTATTGGCAATTATAATATCACAATCACGACTTTAATTATATAAACTTTACCGACGCGACAAAAATGAACCCGACTATACGACTTTCGACAACTGATTTTAATCGACAACTGCTTTTAATCGACAACTGACTCCGTTGCCCGTCTGCACCTTTATATATAACATTCGTCTTGTTTATTTTATTTGTTTATTTGCCCGGGCAACGACCGCTTGTCATAACGCTTTTCGAGCAAAACGCGAAGTCGCGAAAGTTGCGGGGCAACGCCTGTTTCTTTTAAACATTCGGCGGTACTCGCGTCCCCGCCGCTCATCCTTCATCCATCTACACACACACATCCATCCATCCATCTCACAATAATTTCTCCGAAGGTCATTTGAAGGTCAACATTCAAACAAAAACAAGTTCAAATGTGTATAATCTTCTCATAAGCCATAACTTTGTACTAATCGAAATAAGTCATGCCATTTAAAAAAGGAATGATAATCTTGAAATACAGGAAAATGTGAGTTTGAGAAAAAATCTTTTCTTTGTCGATAATTGTCTCGTTGAAGCAAGATTTTTTCCCTTACACGTTTTCTCGTATCATTACTAATAAGGACGACATATCAGGTGAAAATTTTAGGTGATTCACCTTGCATATTAATGCAGTACAGTTCTCTTTCGATATAAGACGACAATGTTTTTTCGCAACAAGAAAATCTTTATCCCCTTTTTTTCTTTTGAAGTTGTTCGCTCGACACCGCTTAGCACCAGAACGGGAGGGTATGTCGTATTTTATCATTTTCCAACGAATTATATCGCTGGTCGACCGACCACTTTAAAGACAAATTTATGGCATCCACTCAGGTACAATGACAAACCGAATAGGTACCCTCTTCCGCAATACGTCGGAAGCTAACCCGACCCATTGTCTTATGTCGAAAGAATGTATTTTCTTTCTAGTAACAAATTTTATTCATAGTCATAAAATTACTTATATTTATTGATACTAAAGTGTATTGTATTTTAATTTTCAGACCTTGCTTATACTCCAACATGTGCTCCATCTGTTTTGATCACGTTCATCAACATGATACTGCAAGGTCACGCGACTATGCCAGCGGGGTGTCCAGAATACATGTTCCCTGGTCAGGCCATTGTTCAATATGTCTGCATTGGTGTTGCTTTAGTGTGTATACCTACGATGCTCTTTGGAAAGCCTGTCTATTTCTTAATATCAAGGAGCAAGAAATCCGAAGGAAAGCTTCATGTAAGTGCACACAATAAGAGCATCTATGTCATTGCTGTAACTGGTCTTCTAAATGTTGACGTTGCAAGAGAAAGTCTCTCTTGATTCCTATTTCCAATCGTTTCGTCACACGTTCAATCCAAAGTAAATGCACCGAATTCCACGAAGGGTGACTATAGTCGTTCTAATCGTATGTGAGCGTCATCTATTTGAAATGCGATTCTTCATCTAATATTTGCGAAGGTGGTCATTATTTCACACGTAAATATTGTTTACTATTGTAGTCCAGGATCAAGCGAACTGTAATTTTATTTATCTTTTAAACGTCCGTTCGCGTTTGACGTTTAAACGAGTATGAATTTGTTGGAGGCAAATGAGCATTCATTCGTTTTTTAAAATTCAGTAATTGTTGTCTTAACTTTTCAATTTATATACCAGTGGATTGTTGAGATTTTTCTGATTAAAGTAAGTCTAAACACGATGTAACTCGGACTAGCTTTATACAGGATCCGTGGCTTTGTTAAGGAAGTATTAACGAAAACATGGACCAATCCAAGCGCGGCTAGGGCGGAGGGATTCTGTCTTGGCCAATACCAACACAACTCCACGCTCAGCGGAACCTGTAGTTGCGCCCTGGTTGGTCTGTATTTTTCATTAATAACTGCTTAACAAAGCCGTGAAGAGCATTTTCGCAAAGGAAAAAATTACTTTAAATGACCTCAGTAATCGCTTCTTTCAAGGAAATATATTTTTGGGACATCCTGTAGACTTAATATAAACAACGAAATTAAGGACATACATACGTATGATAAAGTCTATGAAAGTAGACTGACTTACGCCATGTTTAGACTCATTGTAATCGAGAAAATCTCACTACCCACTAGTTCACATTTGACAAGGTAAAACAAACATTAGTGAATCTGAAATTTTCTTTATTGCACATTTAATTTTTACGCTCGTGCCATCCTTTTGAAGTCTCGAACTTTGAACCTCAACCAGCAATACTATAGTCTTGTTCCGATATAAGGCGAAGGCTCGGGACCGACTTTCGCTGTATATCGGATTAGGTATGGTAGGATATTAGGCATTTTTTACCATCTTATCTGACATTTAAGTGTGCACTATCGTATAATCAACTGGTTCGATGGTTTCAGAGCAATGGAACACAGGATATCGAGTTACAGTCAGACGCTACGCAAACGGTAGCTTCAACTAGTGAACCAGCCGCAGGTGGTTCTGATCATGAGGAAGAATCGTTCGGTGAAATTATGATCCATCAAAGCATTCACACTATAGAATACGTTCTTTCGACGATATCGCACACTGCCTCTTATTTACGTCTGTGGGCCTTGTCGCTAGCCCACGGACAATTGTCAGAAGTATTGTGGTCAATGGTATTAAGTAAAGGTCTCGGCGCTACAGAGGGCAATTATGTAGCAAGCGTGATGTTGTTTTTAACATTTGCTGCTTGGGCATTCTTTACCCTCGCCATTTTGGTCATGATGGAAGGGTTGTCTGCTTTCCTTCACACCCTTCGACTGCATTGGTAAGTAGAAATGCAATTACATAATTGAATTAGTGTCTCATTTGTGTCTTCTGAGTACAGAGCTGTTCAGTGTCTGCTCGTACGGCAGAGATGGGCAGTATTTAAATAAAAAATTATTCAAATAAGTTTTAGATAAAATACGCTGTATTTATCTATAACTTTATCTCTCAAGCGCTTGGTTTGGAAAGTTTATTTGTCTGTCTCTCCGAAAATTTGCTGGTTTTCTAAATATTCTAATGGTTCATAAAAATTCAAGTCGTATGGTCCAATATTACAAAAATTATCGTCCTTCTAAGAGTGTCCGAATATTAGAGTCACTGCACGTACTACGTACTTACGTATTACGACGTATGCATTACGACTTGGTAACGTCGAATCAAGATATCGATTATTCGAAGTAAAATTAAAATGATGAATATATAAAGATACTTGTGATTTTTATCTCTACGGAATACTCTTCACAAATGACACAATCGAATAAATCGTCTTGCTACATCGAGCTTCGAATAAATCTCAAAGATAAAATCGTTCCATTGAAATCTCACATTTTTCGTAGCCAAAATCTGACGGGAAATGATTAAAGATAAACTTAAAACTCTCAGCTATTTCTCACCCCTCGAATAACTTCTCGCCGCTAAAGGTGTTGAATACGCTACGTTATAACGAACACAGTTGGGCAAAAATTTATTTTAAAATTTCGAATAGAAATAAATGAAAGCTATCTTTTATTCGAACTCGTTTCTCTCGGATACATATTCACCACAGTCATCCGTCAGATACTTTTCACGATTTTCATTTGTCGTCCGTGGGCCATCCGAATTGCGAAGTAACGGCTATGCGTATTCGACGCCTCTAGCGGCGAGAATGAATTTCAGAGAATTTATTTGGAGATACAGCTGATGAGTTGCGAAGTATCTTGGAAATTTATTCGACAAATCGAGGCAGCGCCCCCATTTATTCGACGGCGAATTTTGTCAGATACTTTCAACTCAGAATGTATCTTTGATTTTCGACGTACGAATTTCTGCGTGGATAGAAATTTATTCGAATGCTCGATGTAGGGAAGTGATTTATTCGAATTTTTATTCGTGACGAGCATGAGGAATAGATGAAAATCAAATGTAT
>CM052134.1:2865925-2927296 GCA_028454255.1 Halictus ligatus
AATAAATTTTTATTATTTAAACAATTGTTTAAACAAATAAATTTTTATTAGTGAAACAGATGTTTACACCAGTACATTTTTATGGATACATATCCGAGAGAAACGAGTTCGAATAAAAGATAGCTTTCATTTGTTTCTATTCGAAATTTTAAAATAAATTTTTGCCCAACTCTGGCCCACGGTCATCGACGGGCGGCCATGCCCGCTAATAGACATGTTGAGCAGCTCTGGTCTAATCGAAGGGCGTATGGTACATTTCATTTACAGGAAGACGAATGAATTCGTTGCTCAATTCAGCAATAGAAGAATTGACTAGTGTAACGTACGGTCTTCTTTCACTTCGAAAAATGTAATATTAATTTAATATTGAGAAAGTAGTTCATTAACTGCAAACATAAAATTCGGTACATCATTGTCTTTGATATCTTGATAACTATTAGTTTTTCACTCCATATACACTTAGTTTTTTATTCAAGATTCAATTTTCCCTTCAACCATAATGAAGCTTTATGATAATGAAACTGAAGGTGACTTTCACATTTCGATAAAAAAGCAAAATATAAAAAATCTAATTATTACATTGTATGCTACCCTTGAAACCATACTAATTATGCTAACAAGTAATGCGTGTTTCATATGTTGACTATTGTAAACTATTTGTTTCAGGGTGGAATTTATGAGCAAGTTCTACGATGGTCAAGGTTACCCCTTTCAACCATTTTCTTTCAAAAGTATTTTAGACGCAGAGGACACTGAAGAATAGACGACTTCTGGTCGACAGCAATAATAATAATGCTGAATAGACACGTACACCGCATCGTGTGCGAACACTTCTTTCTGTTTTGTAAAAAACAGAAAAGTACAAATTATAACACGTGAAAAGGAATGAAAAATGTTATTGGCAACGTATTTTCTACGAAATTGAATGGTTAACCGATTGTGTGTTAAGTTTCTATAAAATATTGTTCCTTCCTAAAAATCATGAGGTAACACCATTCAATGTATGAATATATTCTACATTCGTCAACAGTGGTTTGACAGTCATGTAAATTATGTAATCAAATTACAAAGTTATGTTTTGAGCAAGAATATCTTTTTTTTTTAACAAACATAATGATTAAAATAAAAATTATTTTATTTGAGAAAACTTACCTTCGGAATAGTGGTAAACGTTTATTTTTGTATCTTTCAGCCTTAGAAAGGAGGTGTGCATGTTATTATTCTGTTGATACTAACTTTACAAGCTTTTTCCATTTCGTGCTTCCATTTGCTTCCATTGTTCTCCAAATTTTTTTGGTAATGTTGTAATTATCACGATATCCTGCTTGTTAATACACTTACGTTTTCAATTCCTTGCTACATGTGTGCATAATTTTTCGGTTCAACTGTCATTGTTTGTTTCTTCATTTCTATTATAATGTAATAAATAATAAATCTGTTTTATAATTTTGTTTATTTCAATTTCTATATTCTTTGTTTCCGTTTTTTTCTGACAGGTTGTTATATTCATTTTACATGTTTTTATTCTATTTTTCAATTGGTATATCTCTTTTCTCTTCCCTATATTTTAACAGCATTTAATATTATAATCTGTACACAACTTATGGAGAATATTATTGTCCCATTATTGTATTTATTTTAGTCTTTGTTTGATTTCTCAGTTTTCTTACAGTTTTCTTTTGTATAAACTGTTCTTGCTAAAAGCTGCAACACAAACTTTTGAATTTTAAATTTCTTTTACCTTCTTTTTTGCCATATTTATTTATCCTTTTTTTTAATACTTTATAATGAGTTTCTTATTAATACGTTCTCTTTCTTTTATTTTCCCTAATGCATATTGGCTTTCATAGGCAAATTTTGTATGTACTTTGTCTCTCGCAAGAAATCTTCCTGATGTGCCACTTTTATTTTCATGTAAGTTTTAAATTATTATTCTATCGTGAAGTATACCTTGATGTTACAAAACAAAAATCGTGTAATTTTTAAATAGTGGTTCCTTATATTGAAGTAATGACAAATAAGTCATATAAACATATTATCTATGGTAATATTTTAATCCGTTCTACAAGATCAAATTTCTTTAAAGTGTTATACTTTAGAAGATACCTTTCTTTGCTTTTTCAGGGTTTTTGTCCAACCTACTTTTTTATACATCTTATTATATTTAATTCTTTAAGAACTCCTAAATGGTCTATCTTTAATTTATAAATAAATCATATTTTGGAATTCTATTTTTAAAAAACATTTTTCCTTTTTTCTTCTACCTTCAAAAATGATTTCTGTTTGCTTCAAAAAATGGTTTTTATTATGTTTCTTATGTTTGTGCGGTTCTCTACTGGTAAGCTATTTTTACTTGTATGTATTCCCAATTTCTTTGTTTTCTTTTAGGTGTGCTTTTATTGAATGTTTGTTTATTCCTATCTGCCATATTTGCTTGAAAAATTCGCTCACCAATTTTTCTCCAGTTCCTTTCCTTAGAATTTATTGTTCTTCTATACTTAGCAGATTATTGATTTTGTCTCTGATTTTCATAACTTATTCACTATTACTTCTATTTCCTTTTCTTTTTTGTTCTTATTCACTTGTTTCGATTAACTTTTACGAGCTCCATTTTTCTTCTTATCACCTTTTATGTTTCTATCCTTTTACTTAAGATTTCTTTCTTCTCTCAGATTTTTATTTTATTTGATTCTGTATTCCTTCTGTGCTTAATAAAGTACATTGTTTTTTCCTGTTTCCTTCTTGGCAAATATGTTTTTATATTTTTTCTCCTTTTTCAAAATCTAGTACGAACATTTTTCATACTGTTTCTGAACCTAGTCTCTTTTTTTCTTTAACTTCAACTAAAACTCTTTTCTTCAACTAAAAGTTTCTGTTTCACCATTTTTATGTTGCGATGTTCACTGGTGTAACAAAACCTTGTATAAACTTTCAAGTAACTATACTACATCTACTTTACGTGATGAAATAACAGTGTTATATTTTAATTATACTGGCAATATTTTGACTAAAGTAATAATTCAATTTATTCAATTTAACGGAAGTAAAACATTGTTCCAACAAGATTTTTATAAGATTTCTAATTGTAAAAAGGTTTTTTTTAATTTTAAAGAAACAATATTACATAAGTTAACTGAGTACAGAAACACGTTCTGTTAAGACAAATGAATGTCACGAGGATAATAATACATATAGTAATATATATGTACATGGTGTAAATGCAAATTTTACGGATGGTACCTTTAATGGGTACATCATATCAGAACAAAATGTAACAATATATTACGTATCTTCTTGTTAAAAAGAGGACAGAAAATTCAGAAGTTGAAGGATGGAATGTAGATATACTATTGTTAAAGTACAAATTGTTTCATGTGATCAGCAGAAAATATTTCATTCCTCACCTTTAACTGATAACAAAACTACGTTGTTAGAAATATATACAATACAGGTCAATTATATTATTATAATGTCAAAGAAGTGCGATGCAAATATAATTATATTTTAACAAATTTGTTGCATTACATTGAATGTGTCACCCTAATCCATTTATACTTCTTAAATATTTATTATGACCTCAGTATTTACACCTTATAAAAGCATGTTTCAATAACTATTTAATAATAATTCATATTTAAAAAAAACAAGTAATCCATCATAAAATTTAAAATCTAATAAATTCTCATAAATTAATTTTTATAAATTTCTTTTGCTAACCAGTAAATGCAATATAAGAAACTATATATTTGACAATTAAATAGACTATATATTTAAGTTTAACAACGGAAGAACCTTAATTGTTGCCGTCCTTTTTTCATTAAATACATTAATTTTTATGTGGAAATTCTTGAGCTATGCAATATTCTTTACACGATATATACAACAAAAAGGAATTATTTGTATTATTATGTAGAATTACCCAGATAGCACAGAAACGTCTTAATAAATACATTAATAAATAAATTTGTAACTGTAGTGGCCATCGGCATGTACAATAAAACAGTTGGAGTGCAAATGGTCCGGTCGGTTTAGGGTCTATTCATACTTGCCGGGACCAGAGGGTTTTACGTACGGACTATAAGTCCAAATGCCGTGTTGCCGATAACACTGTCCAACAAAATCAAACTTTTTCCGAGTTTTGCTATACCTGTTGGGTGATTCTTATACACTTTGTCATCCTAAAACCAAATCTGAAAGCAGAATTGTTCCATCACACAACGTTTTCGAAAAATTTTGGTTTTTGTACAAATTCCGGATTTCGATACAAAATGACGTATTACGCAAAAACTAAACACGCGAGAAAGTTCAAATTTGAGTCAGGAGATAGAGGGAACTCTCCTCTACATATTAATATAGTAAATTATATTTTTATGTACTTCCTAATAGTTGTAAATGGTTGTTAAAGTTTGAAAATATGCCGACGTGAGTACTTTGTACGCTCCATTTTTGTATTTATGTGAAAAATCCTTCATCCAGCAGGAATTTACTATACAGGAATGTATTCTACAGACATTTCTGGTAAAAAAACCATTCACGAAAAGTATTTGGTTCCCTTAGTATACGAGAAGATTAAGAAAATAGTTATTGACAGCGTGTATGCGACGCGTTCGCGCCAGACGGCCATTGCAGCCTTTTCTCGACTCGCCAGGGCCGTCGCTATGCGTAGTCGACGTTGGTATCACTCAAGTATGTTTGTGCCTACTATGCTTAATTACATACATTTCTTTTTTGTCTTTTTGTTTGTGTCCACCTTACTTGATGCTTGTTCCTGGTATCCCGTTTTTCAATAATAAGTGTCCAACAGTAATCAGCAAGCATCGCATATAAGTCTTTTCCTACCAAACTTCCTTACAAAAAAAAAAAATAATTAGCAAAGAATGCACGATGGGTGCTTCACTGCCTCGGTCTCGTTGGACAGAGCATAGGTGCGAATGCGCGGCCGATTGCATCAGAGTGCAAGGTGCAGGCCGCGTTTCACACGTACTTTCGGCTACAGTCGAAATATTAGCTACAGCGGTCACACATACTATCACAGACGAGGTATAGGAGTAGACCAATCACCATATGGGGTTTCGTGTCTCACATGTAAACAACTGGTTTTTTACGCCCTCTACGTTGACGAACAATAAATGTTGGAACTAGATCTACAAAAATGATCAACTCTTGTCAAATACAAATAATTGACGAGTTATCTATATATCTGATGTTAAGACTATATGTTCAAATTATATTTTTTTATTCGATGTCATTATGTTATGTATTTACAATTATCTTTATCAATACAATATTAATAAATATAGACAACACGTTTCCAAATTACAGAAATTCAATTTTCATAAATCTTGAACGTCAACACCATTCCTACATACATATAATTATTATTCGCATTTCTACAATTTTTTAACACTATTAATACGCATCCATTTTGAATATATTTTGTTACTGAACTTGAAAATGAAATTAAATTGAAATTGACTATATATTTTCATGCGTATTTCATTTAAACAACATAAATTTTAGCTTTAAAGAATCATGCAAAATATCCATTAACATTCACACGTATTGTGAAATTCGAAAGAGTTAAGAATTAATTAATCAATAATTATATAGTTGATTGTTTTTGCGAGATGTCAATCTATTTCATTACTGACACAGTACGTAGTTGTATTATTTTCTTTCACGTTTGTAATGAGAAAATAAACGACGAACGCAACAGTACGACACATCCGAACACTGCCGCATTCGTCGAGCTCGATCAGACTCGTTCACTTGGGGGGGGGGGGGGCGCTTCGCATACCGTCGTCTGCTTACGTTGCTTCTACTGCGCGCGCGCTGCACACAAGCGTACCTCTATTCTGTCCATGCGAGCTGACTGTTCGACACGTTCCACCGAATTCACGTTACCAAAGTTTCGAGCGCCTGAGCCGCAATCGATTCCCGGTTCGGCGAGGCGCACATTTTGCTACAACCTTTAAACTAAAAAAGATATCAATGCGAACTTTTGACTAGAAACCTTTTTTAAAGATCGGGTGTAATGGCGTGTACTGAAATATGTTCTACATTTTTAAAATAATCTTTTTTGCTGATTTTTAAGACAAAGCCGGATAAAATGGTCAAAAGTGCTTCCAAACCAAATTAATTTTTAGTTGTACCATACTTAACAAAAAATTACGAAAAAATTAATGAATATTCTACCTAATATCATACACAACTGAGATTTTTTCAAAATTTTTGGATGCGAAATCGATTTTTAAACAAATCCGAAAGTAGATTTTATATCGAAGTTTTCAGTTGACCACGTTTATGTTATTATATTATTTATGTCTCATCGTGATTATTAATGTGTATTTTTTACAGATTTTCCAGATTGTGCAAACATGTATAAGAAAATTGGATAATTGGATGTCCAATCATTCGGAGAAAGTGCACATTTCGAATTGAAGTTTCAGAGATACCAGTTTTATAAAAATTCAGTAGTTAGATATTATTGAAACAATTTTTCTTAATTTTTTTCATAATTTTTTATAAATTGCATCGTCGTTAAAAAAATAACAAAATCAATTGTTTCGATGCCTTCTGACCGTAATATTGAACATTTTTATATTCAGGAAAACAGTGTGGAAACTTAAAACTGCAATATAAAATATTTTATTTGCGTTACATTTCAATATATCACTGTGACTCTCAACAGCTTCGGTTGGCGCAGGGCGTAACGTCTCCGGCTGAGAATCTTTTGTTTCAAGATCGATTTTTCAATGTACCTTCATAAAATTGTGACGACTGAATTGAAGGGATTTTCCTGGTGAAAATGAGTCCAAACTCGAGTGTAGTCGAACAATTTTTATTGACACTTAATATTGATTGGCAATTTAAGCTTTTATTTTTTTTATGCAAATAGTATTTTTAATACGAATAAGTTATAGAGCTTACCCCGATGAAAATGAATCGAAACACGACATCATTTGGACTATCTTCAACAAGATTGTAATTTTTTTATCGTAACATTACGTGTCAATAAAATTGTTCGATTACACTCGAGTTTGGACTCATTTTCATTATGAAAAGCCCCTAAATTCATTCTTCGCAATTTTAGGGGGGTATATTGAAGAAACTAAAAGTTTAAACTTCCACTCGTTGTACGATTCTCCATCTGCTTACATTGTATGCCGTTAGTTAGTCGCTGGGTCTTTGAAGTTCGACGCTCGTCGGAACTTGTCTCCTTTTATTCGAGGTGGCAAAAGTTATTCGAAGATTTATTCGAAGCCTTCGAATAAAAGATACAGATAAAAGATGAAAAAATGATTCCAAGTTCAAATAAATCCGCTTGGAATAAAAAAATTCTCTCGACGAGGCGCACATTTTGCTATAACTTTCGACACAAGAGTCGGTTTAGGCAGGACATACCTGTTGTATATATTAAGTTCAGAATTCCAAGTGTTTATTTTATATTAAAGTTCCTTTATTCACTAACGCTGTGCTATATGATAGAATATAACACCATTCCTATCATATCTCTCGACATTTTGGAATTTGGATTGCCAGTTGGTGGTTTTGCTTCTGTGATTAGGGAGCAGATTTTAATAGAGAGGAGGTTTGTTTAAGGTTGAAGAAGGTATTGCAGGTTGTTTGATATTTTCTTCTGAATTTGATTCTAAGTTTGATTGTCTTTGTTAGCTTTGTGTCGGGTTGGGAGGGTAGATTGTGGTGTGTGTTGGTAGCTTTTTTGAATGAGTGTTTTATGTGTTTTTGGAGTCTGTCTATATTTTTGTTTCTATGTCATCGGTGGTGTTAATGTTGGGGTTGAGGGTGTCGGAGTCATTTAAGCGCCTGTACTTGTTCCACTTGGTGAAGGAGTGATTTGGGAGGATGGGATGCTTTTGTTGTTTGTCTATCAACAGGAGGACGGGCAGGTCGTTGGAGGAAAGACTTTCTGAAATTGTGGGCTCCAGTACATTTAACGCATTTGTAGGATTTGTTGCAGTTGTGGCCATGAGCTCGGCAGCGGTAACTTTGAGTCATATTTCTCCCAGTATATCCTGATGTTCTCGATTGCTCTTGTTTTTTATTTGGTTTAAGGTGGTGCCGGTTTGGAAGGTGATTTTATACATTAGGAATCTGGTGTTAGTGGGAAGTGCATGTTTGACTACTGCTTTTCAGTCTTTTTCGGACTGGAGAGAGTATGTGCGAAATTGGATTCCTTCACGGAGGCAGATGTCACGGAATTTGGAGTAGTCTTGTGTAGACTGGAAGTTGATTTTCAACTTATTACTGCAGTTTTTGGCCTAAAAGTTTTGGCTGAAGTTTTTTCGGAGTTTTTAGATAAAGACGAAGTTAATATTTCCATGAATATAGATGGGAAGGGGGGGGGTTTAGTTCCTGTTAGGTGGTTTCTTGGCTCGGGATTGGGGGTTCGCTGTCCTTTGAGGATCCAGGGTTGTCCGCAGATAGTGGGAGGGGATCGCTTGGGGGATGTTTCAGACTGTTGAAATAATATAGTCACATTGTAAGTAAAACTCACATCCGGGAATGTCGGGGCATCGGCCCGGCGTCGCTTTGGCTGTTACAATTTAACAACTTGAAAAAAGACTAATGGAGTGTGGGTCATAAATCAAAATGACGATCGGCATGAGATGAGAGTGAGGAAGATGTTAGTTGCACGTCCGCCCAAGAGTTAGTTCGACAAAAGAGTCGGTTTGGGCAGGACATACCTGGTATATATAATAAGTTCACAGTTCCAAGTTTTTATATTAAAGAAAGTTCCTTATTCACTAAGGCTGTGCTTTATGATAAAAGAAACACCATTCCTATCATATCCTCAACACAGACAATCGGAGAAAATTGCGAATCTGTTTTGTAGTGGGATAGAAATTTTGGTGGTGTTCATACCGTCTGCTATGATTATTGCTGGGTACGAGTTGGTCAGCGAGTGACATTTTGGTTTCGGCTTAACTTTGATTGCATATGGTTCAGCTTTTTTCCTGAATTTTCTATTTTTCTTGTTTGTAGTGGTGTTTTCGCTGGTTTGTGTTGTCCATTGTTCTGGAGTTGATAGGGAGTCCAGTGTGTTCTTGAGCGGCAGACCAGTTGTAGATACACTTATAACCTCTAGGAGCTCTGAACATCGAAAGGGTCGACTGTGGCGTCGGTCGGATGCATCGCGATGAGCGGATAATGGTTAACATATTAGCTTTTAGCTTGGAACAGTATGACTTCAAAAGTTGTCACGGTTGAGTAATTAAAATAAACTTAAATGTAGGTATGAAATGGGTCATGCAAAAATGGAGGGGGGGGGGGGAGACAACTTATGACAGAAACGAGTTTAAAATAAAACATTAAATAGAAAGAGCAGATGAAGAATTGACATGAAAAGCGAATGGAGGAAATAATTATTCCGGAATTATTCCCGAAATATATTTCGCCAGTAATAATAGTATCTACCCAAAAGTAGTATTTAAATGTTATGGAGAAAGCCATACTATATGGCATTTTTCATATTATTGCATTAGCCATTACATATGGCGTTGGTCATAATATCGCATAAGCCAAACAATACAGCTTTAGTCATCAAAATGATTTAAAAACAGTTCAAATTTTTAAAGTCATCTAGTAAAAATCCTATGGTTCAGCGGTGGAAAAAATATTTATTCGTGAGAGAAAAATTTTTTTTAATTTTGGGAAGGTTTTTGGTGTTCGGTAGAAAGGAGTAGAATGCCAGACGTACTTTTTACCACGTTTATTCAGAAGACCTCAAGACGAGTGAGGGCTGACCTAAGTCTGTCTACTCTTTTATACATTTTTAGTCTTTACACCCCCACTCTGGTGAATCGCACTGTAACGGAATTTCCATCGGCCGCGCACCCTCAACACGTGGTGTGTATCGTCAGGTAACGGGCCCTTTGCCTTCGCGGGGTTCCCGTACCATTGACTTGGGCCGTTAGAAATTCGGGGTTTTTATGACTCCTTGCGAGGGCTATTGAGGCTGTCGCAAATAAAATCTAATTGCAACCTTACGAGGTGTCTTGATGACTCTACCTGACAGTTTCCTAAAAAATAGCTTTCATTGTCGCCTGAGTCCTAAAAACCTCTCCAGCATCTGCCTTGCACGTGCCAACTGTAGCTAAAAATATGAAAAATTTAAGGTAGTGTTGATGGCTTGATTCTTAAATTAATCTGTATTTGTTCGAATTTTTCCGGGTTCTTAATTTTTTACAACTAGAGTTTGCAAATAAAAATTGTAAAAAATTAAAATACTTATCATTACAATTAATATTACATTTAATTTATATTAATTGCTGATTTTGTATATTAGATTTATATGTTAAAAAAGTTGCCCAGGTTCTGTTCCATGCTAAAAGTTGTCCAGGTTCTGTTCCATGCTAAAAGTTGCACAGGTTCTATTCCATGCTAAAAGTTGTCCAGGTTCTGTTCCATGCTAAAAGATGCACAGGTTCTGTTTCATGCTAAAAGTTTCACAGGTTTTGTTCCATGCTAAAAAGGCGATATCACAAAAGTGGGAACGCCGAAACCCAGGGCGTGAGCACTCTCCTATCCTCTCTGCTCATATCATATCTGTCTATACACCGTCTGAGCACATTTGGTGACTGATCTGCTGCTATACCTCGTCTGAGGTTTAATATCGAAATGGGGGAAAGAGTTAGAGAAGAACAATAATTAAAACGCTCGTCCACCAGTGTGTTATATTTTTAGGATATACAAGACATACGTTGCCCAAGTAAAAAAACAATGACGAGGAGAAGTCAGGGGTAGGAGAAAGAGACCTTGCAAAGATAGCGATCATAAGAAGACTACGTTCTCCAATAGTTATTTTCGTGCATTTTGACGATAATATACGCCGATTGAAAAATATAAAATTCTTGAAGATCTATAACACGTTCACGACGGGGGCGTACTTTGGTCATTGTATTTGTACCACCGGTGGTACATACCGTCGTGAACGTGTTAGACCTAAGAAATTGCAGGAACAATCATTTGTGCATTAAATTAATATTAAGGCACAATCTTATAAAAAGGAATTCGACCGTGAGCAATGTCCAGCACGGCATCAGAACGAAAGTGCCACGTTTAAAAATATATTCAAGTCAGTCAGTATATCGAGTTGCCCTTATATCACCTCTGAACTCTTAAAATACAATTTGTACAACAGAAAACGGTCGAAAATATTTCCGAATCACTACTTCCCGTTTCATTGTACGTTTTTCGCCGCTTTTTGCAAATCCATCGAAAAGTTTCTATAGTATCTGAAAATGTCAACATTTCTCGCGAACTATATCTTCAAGCAGCGCGAGTTCTTGCGATGTATCCCTAACAAAAACTGGAACGTATTTTCCCTGATATCGTTAACATCGCTGTTATCGTTTTCGCTGTCGGAATCGGCGTTGTCAATGAGGATGTCGAAGTCTCGGTCACCCATTAAAGTTCTAAGACACATATTCTCCTGCTCGATCCGTCTGCGCACCAACAACTCCAACGTGAAAAGATGATCATCGCAGGCCTCGGGCAAATAATCGTGCATAAATTCGGCCAATCTGCAAACAGTAGATTCGAATATTATTATGATAACCGAGGTCTGTGTTCTCTCCTTGACCTCTGATTTCGATACGATATGTTATCAGACGTAGATTAAAGGGGATTAGTACGGATATACAAATATAGCCACGTGTCGACAGACCGGAAAATCAAATTAATTGTGCTAGGAGTAAACAGTCTGTTGTCTGATTCGAGAACAAAGATCCTCTGGGGATCACGAAAGCGTTTACCGATGAAGTTCTTATTAGAATATATTTGTTTAACAGAGAAAGGAGTCGAGTGGTCGAACTTTCAAGCGTTCGGGTTGAATCGAAAGTGGACTGAAAGGTTACCGTAAAAGATATTCAACGTTGTGCCCGGTCGGGCCCGAGGATTGGAAGATTTGATCCGCAATGCAGTGCAACGGTGCATCCCCTAGCCAATGCTCGTTCTTGTTGGTGGCAATGTAAACGATAACGGGGAAACTTTTGTCTCCGTCCCGGCTGTGGAACGTTGAAAAGGTCGTTACGTATCCACCCAAAGTGCACTCGCGGTTCTCCAAATAAAGCAGCGCCACGCTGTCTTCGACTTGAAATGCTCGGCCATATACGATGCCCTGCGGCGACAAAAGAAATCGACTTAATTGCGATCGAAAGCATCGCCATTACGGGGCAGTATGTAATTTCGCATTTTCGATTAACGAATTCCATCGTATAGAACTCCCGGTTCATCGTACAGTAACCCCCACCCCCGCCCCCTTATTAGCTGGGCAACCGTTTCAGCCTTTTTTGAAATAATTTACATTTTCATCGTATATTTACAAAATTGGACTGATATGTAAACGAAACAAATAGCTTCACTAGACTGCGGATCTTGGTGGAGATAATATATCGACAT
Source organism: Halictus ligatus (assembly GCA_028454255.1). Lineage (NCBI taxonomy): Eukaryota > Metazoa > Arthropoda > Insecta > Hymenoptera > Halictidae > Halictus > Halictus ligatus. The sequence goes on from CM052134.1 coordinate 2,878,349, forward strand.
GCTTGAATTTATTTAACATTTAACTGTTTCAGATTGCAGATACTCATTTTGTATAATTACTGCCTGGAATGGAAAACATTTTTTAATTTAATTTGTTTTCGAAGAAGAGAATGATATTGCTTTCCGGCGGTTGCGTATTGTTTACCGATGTTTAGAAAAATCTGGGAGTAGGCAATCGAAGTGATTCAGTGTTTGCGAGAGTGCATATTTACCTCCTGTTCTTTGATCAGCGTGGCCACGCGTCCAGGCTGTAACAAAAGAAAACGGAATCATTGAGCAAACGCGAGCATTTCGAAGAGAAACAAACAAAACACACAACGAACAAGGGAGCTTGCGCGGACAGCGTGATGTAAACACGTAACACGAACACGGGGACGAAATTGTGTTCGAAAGATATCAGTTTCTACGAGCTGCAACTGGTTTCGCATCGGACTAGTAACGGCAGGGTAACACGAGATGGAGAGAAATCACAGTCATTTAATAAAACTCGTGCATTGGATCGTATTGACACGACGGTAGTACAATAAACTGTAAGGAACGCGATCTCATCTCAGGCTGGGACGTTTGCGTAACGGCCAAGATCGAAGAGATCGGGTCGCGAATACGCTGGCAAACCAGCAACCGGAAGGACCTGTTAACTTGCAAAAACGAATCGACTCGTCGTTATAATTTAATGATAGAATAGCTCAGAGCAAAGCGTAACATATACACGCAACGCAATGTGCATATGGTACGAATTCTAATTAGATTAGATTAGTTTGCTACGAAAAAAAGTTTCTGTTATCGACTGCTTGATTAAATATATTTTTGTAACGATATTAATTTATTACTTGAGATGGAACCAGTGTCGAAGTTTTATTGGTCTTAATAGAAGCAACCAGGACTACTTATTGACCGACCACGGACTCGTGCGTGCATGTGCGTTACGCATTGCGTGACTCGAGACGTAAACAATTTCCCCTCGACGAAGCTTTTGTTCCAATGACGTTCGAATTTTCCCGGTGCCTGTAAATATCGTGTTCCCGAATCACGGGAGAAGTGACGCACGCACGCGTTCCTACAATTTAAAATAAATTGGAAGATACGACGAAAAGAAAGATAAACGAGCAGCGCAATACGGCGGATTCAGCGGTATTAGCTGACTAAAAATATTTTTCTTTCCACTTTATTTATGGTTACTCTTTACTTGTGTAAGCATGCAAGACAAATTGCAGGCAACGAAGTCCCACTGCATGCAACTATCCCTCGGGATATTTTGCAAAATACGGATAAAAAGAAATAATACAGACAGATAGATAAAATAAAAATTGTCCAAATCGATTGAAAGAGACCAGAGTTAAATGAAAATGTATTTTTCCTTTCAATAATTTTAGGCATTCGAAAATAATTTAACATTATTCAATTCTTCGAATGTCTTCAGAATTTGATATTTGACCAGACCGTTTTTATTATAAATACATGAAATCTGCAATAATGATGTATTGATTACGAACACCTCATTTTCTGACTAATACATTTGTTACGCGCGTTACAAATTGAAGACGTCGAGCGAGAGTGCATCCTTGTAGCGTTTCAATGGATGGTTGCCAAAGCTTTGTAAAAGAATTCACGCGACCGGTTCATGAACAAGAAAATTGTCGGTATAAATAGAACAACCGCGAGACACCTGCGCGCGAAAAAGATGTACAATCCGTCCAATCAAAAATATTTAGCAAGTCCACATATATATAATAGTATATCCTTTACGATGTTTCGCACGCCACACCGTCTTCTAACGCGTAAATAGAAGTGTCGAAATGATGCATTATTCGAATGACATCCACATTCGATAATGTTTATTGTTTTCTGCTCACGAAAATGCAATCATTTTGCGTTTCGGAATAGCTAGATACACGTCACTCAAGTTACCAGATTGAAAGAGCAGTAAATGTTAGAAAACAGTAAATTCAGTTAAAATTTTCTGAACTGTTCATCCTTTGCCGTATAATTTTGTTTATGGGTAATCGTCCTTCATAATTTCGTAGAACGGAAAGGGACAATGGGGCCCTCGACAACGCAAACGTTCCCGACACTCACATTTTCGACAGTGCCGCGGTGCGTTGTGTTTCCTTGCCAGAACCGCCTAATGAATCCCTTTATGTGACCCACGACGCTCCTCGTGTATTTAAATCCTGGATGCCAGCACAAGGACCCGTAACCGAACACCCAAAACTCGTGATTCCCATTGTTCCTATTTTCCATGTTTGCCGTCAACGGTGTAAACTTCTCTGTTGCGTTCGATTTCGGACCAAAACGTGTTGCATTGCCTTTGTCCGGCTCGACACGCTGTCTGTCCCCCGTGGAAATCCCCGAATCGTTTCAAATGATATATTACCCGTGGGATATATTGCTTACGCCAATGCGCGCGTTTCAAAATATTTACTAATTATCTAGTGTTCTAGCTACGAATACTTTACAGTCGCCCCTAGAAGGAATGAGCGTTGTCAGTAATTTGAATACTAAATAAGCTCCGTTATCTGGAATTAGTTTTGTTGGAACGTGTTCATCGATTTGACAAGCGCGCGGCACGTGGCTAGATTGCGCTTTCGTACCACTGTCCACCAGCAGATACGAAAGCTCCCAACGCCGTTAAGAAAATCTCGCTGCCTCTACAAACATTCTTATTTCCTTTCTTCCACTTTCATTCACTTATTTATTCGAGTATTCGGACGTTCGATCACGTGTCTTTTCTCCGATTTTCACGTGACGTTTGGCGGCTCTTCAACAGCAACAAAGCCATAGTTCCGATAATTTGTACCGTTACCACATCACAGGAATCAGTCGACTTTCTTGACGTTCCTCGGGATTTCGCGTAGCGTCCTTAGCAGGATTCTTGTCAGAATTCGATGGTGGTGTCTGATGTTTCTCGCGCGTACCGTGGATGATTCGTGATGATTTGATCGGTGTGATTTTTCTAGACGTCTCATTGGAATTATCGAGTTTTTGGGGACACGTGGAAAAAATTTGGAAAGACCGGATCGAACAACTAGTCCACGCGAAAGCTTGACCGAGACTGCCGGCACATCGGGCGTGTACCTCCATTTGTGAAAAGAGATGGAAGTAGGCTGACGAAGAGGGCAACGGGAAAATCCTGGCGGTACGAGAGAGAGAGAGAACGATTGGGGCGCTAGTGGGAGAATACGGATGCGGCGGCTGATGAAACACAAAGTGCGATTGACGTATCGTATGACAGCCGAACTTCGAATGCACGGATAGATGTATTACTTAATCCACCACGCGACCAGCACGGTTGCCCGATAATGATGTAACAATTGTTATTCAAAAGCTCTGCCCATGAAATTGGCGCGAATTGGTTTTAAGTGATAACGCGATAATACGATTGTACCAAGACCGACCCAATGGAGATTATATTGAATGAACGTTCATAACTGAAAAGAGTCAGGACGTCAGTGATACGTCAAAGTATCACAAAGTTCATGAAAATTATCCGAGCGCAATAAAACAAAATTTGCTAACCGGTTTTTTTGAAACCTGTTCGCTTCACCTCTGATGGTAAACGAGCAGACGTTTCTATTCGTAGATGACGCGATTGCTGACCGACTATAGCGGTAGATTCAAATTGTTTGTACATACCAGAGAAAAAGAACTGAATTCGATTCATTCATTATTTCAATACTGAAACAGTTTAACCATTAAATTTTCATTTCCTTAGATTACTTAACTGTTTCTAAAGATCTTGATCTTCAGCTCTGCTAATAAGACAAAGACTGTACTTTCGAGGACGTCGTGATAAAAGTAAATAAGTGTCAAATATTTTTGGCTAAATTGTAAATCCGCAAAGTTTCGTCGATGAAGTAGAAATCTGATATGGGCGTTGCCGGTATAACAGGAATTTACTTCATCCTCCCGAGCAAAACTCTCTCAGGGCATGCAACATAAGACAAAAATTCTAAATCAGCTGATATTCACGAAAGAGCAGAGCGTTGTTGACGGGCGTTTGAATTCCCATTTTTTTCGTACGAAAAAGTATCGCCTGCAATCTGAGATTTCTGATAAAGGTAAGAATATAATACTGCTAGCATATTTTGGCCAGACAGCGTGATAAACGGACTTTCTCGAACCGCTGCTCCGTTTTGTTTATATCCTACTTAAAGATACTTGTAACCCTCTTAAAACATGACCTGTTGCACGCTTTATTAGATATTAAAGTAAATGACGGAGATAGACACGCCGCCATCCTCTCCAGATATGAATGGTCAAATGGATGAAGATGATCTGATATACGTGGGTGATGTTGATGAAGTGATCGAGGCTTTCGAGGCTGGTGACGTTGGAGTTGAAGATGCAATGGGAGACGATTCTGTAGAGCAGGGAGACGCGTCTTGCTTGTTCACTGGCCATAAGCGAGGTGAGGCAATTTCTAGTTGCCTCAATGAATGTACTCTTATGAACAAGCATAATTTCATTGAAAATTTCAGGTTCGGTTTTCTGTGGCTATTTATCCAAAAATGGGAAACTAGCATCTACAGGAGGGGAAGAGGATAAAGCTTACATTTGGGATACGTCATCCGGAGAGATCATTCTCGACTGTACTGGACACAAGGATAGCATTATCTTTTCAGAGTTCAATTACGACGAATCGTATTTAGCCACTGGAGACATGAGTGGTTTGATTCAAGTTTGGGCAGTTGCTGACAAAACCAAAATTTGGGACTATAATATGGGGGACGCAACAGTTAGTTTGATCTCTGCAATTATACTTTCAGTTGTAAACAAGATAACAGAAAGACTCCTTCTTGCAGTGGATGAAGTGGCATATGGCTGCGAATGTATTGCTAGCAGGATCCGTAGATGGAGAAATATACATGTGGAAAATACCTAACGGAGAGTGCAAGGTTTTCCAGGGATATGGTGACCGAGCAGAGACGGGAACGATCTTTCCAGATGGTATTCATTTCGTAATATGTTCAGAAAATCGAAAGAATCGTGTCTGAACAAGATATGACTTTTCAGGCAAACGTATCGCCGTTGGTTACGAAGATGGAACAATTAGGATAATAGATTTGAGAACTGGTTCCATCTTGTCGTCAATTTCTTCCTCCTCAGGTCATTCCTCCACTATCGTCACCCTCGACTGTCATTCCGATAATAATCTAGTCCTCTCTGCCGCTTTGGATGGAAAAACTATAATCAGTACCTCGAACACAGGCAAGGTAATAAAGAACCGTGCTCATGCTGTATTTTAGGGGCCAAAGTAACACGGTTTACAATCTTCAGATAATTTCTGTTCTGCAAAACTTAAATCTCGGAGAGAGGAATAACGCGAATATCGAGCAGGACGCTGGGAACAGCGAAGGTAATAGCGATAGCAATTGGGTAGAGACTGCAGCTTTCTGCAAGGATCCTGCGTTTCCAGTTGCTGCAACTGGTACAGTTAATGGCGAAATTTTTATCTGGGATATCTCGAAACAGGTATTACCACTCTTACCATTCAGATGCAACTTTATGTCGTGTACATTACTGATTTCCATTGGAACTGTTCAGGTGCTCAGGCAAAAAATCGGGCAAGAAAGCGGTATATCAAAACTGGTCTGGAAGGGGAATACAACTATCCTGTTCTCGGCAGGATTAGACGGTATACTTAGATGTTTCGATGCAAGAACTGGTCTATGTGTACAATCATTCCTAGGACATACCGCAGATATTCTCGACTTATGTATATCTGAGTAAGTTGAAGCAATTCAAGACTACTTTCTCTCTATAAAGGAAACAAGATTTAATGGAGATTCGTTTTAGGAACGGAGAGAAGGCATTAACAACGTCCGATGATTCGACAGCCAGAATTTTTGATATTTCGTCTCTATCATAACGTAATCTATTACATAGAGAAAAATATAAAATCTTTGTTATTATCTAAAATCTATGTACATTTTATGAAAGTTGTTCATATATATATTGTACTTTGTTTCCTTTTTTAATTAAAAATAAAGTTTATTTATTTTTAGCTCATAGTCTGCAGCATTTTGTCCTTGCACCACTCAGAATCAAGCAAATAGTTTTCATCCTTCCAGAGAAAGTGAGTTGGACCATGCTCTTCACCTTTCTCAAAATTGAATAACGTGCTGAATTCGATTGCTATTTTTGATCTCACTAGACCTACTCCTCCTGCTCTCTCTGGTGCAGGATGGTACACTCTTCCTGTGTGAATATTCATGTACAACTTTTCTGGTTCGAATGGCACCTACAACAAATGAATTATTAAAACTTAAACCGAGATACATGGATTACATTTTGAAACGTACCATCAGTAATTCTTCTGCATGAGCATAGCCAAACCAGTCTTCCTCCTTTCCTGTCTCGCTGTTCTGCTTCTGCAGAACTTTAGTAAATACTATTGGTAGATCATCGCATCTGACAAAATTTCTTTCTGGACCACAAGGTGAAATATATGGGAAATCCTTCATATATCTTCCTGTCTCATTTTTCTTCAACCGCTTGAAAAAGAATGCCAAAAATTTCTTCTCTAAAATGATATAAAGATTGAAACAGATCAAAATGTATATCTTTCAAGATGTATGCCAACCTTTAAAACACGAGGTAAAGTTCTTCATGCGAGCATCGTCCAAGAACAGCTATAGAAATAGAAAAGTATACATTTTAAATAGTTCAATAGTGTTTTTGTTGAAGTTATTTTAAATTTAGTAGAGACTTGTACCATGCCTTGATGATCTATGTAATAGAAATATTCTCGAACTCTAGGTTCTGGAGACTGTCCCTGTTCATATTTTACTATTTGCCTTCTATGTACATTAGAAACGGATATTTTAATCGAGATCGTAAACAATCGTGATCGTAAATGTAGAAACATTGCATTCTGTACATAAATTATTCAATTTGTAACATTTGAGAGGTAATTGTCTATACGAAAACGTATGAACAAAATCAAGTTAACATATAGTGAAAATAGATATCACCAAGGTTTTATCGAATTAACATTACTGTTACATGTTCAAATTTGATTCATTATATAATATACATCTTGTTCACTTAATTTTGTTCTTGCCCGTCTGTATTTCAATGATACAACTAAGATTGGGAGGATTACACAGTTCATTTGAAAAAACATAACCTCACTCCATAGAATCTCGACTGCGTCTTGGCGCAGCGATTATGTCAGACGCGACGTAACGTACTCAGTTCGCGTAATAACGTAGTAGATTCCAATAAAATAATCAGCCAGGCCTGATAAAATTTCCGATAACGTTTAACTGTGCGCCTCTGGACCGATCCGTCGGCCATGTTTGACTGATTGGAGAACAGACGAGTTGCCGTAGTACGCAGTATAAATGCAGTATACAGTACACTCGATTCTCACTAAGAAGCCCAATTCAAAAGTTATCGGTAAAGTAGAGCACGACATGACAATGTTAATAGAGCTTTAGAGCTCCATAGACATGTGACAGAAAAATACGTTGGGAGATTGGCCTTTCTTTTTTGATTAATAAAAAAATAGCGCAAGTATTACACGAATTACGTAATGAAAAACATGGAATTAAAAAGAGATACATTTACCAAATAGACTGGGAAGAATTACAATCGTTTATGGATGTAATAGGTGCGACTCATGGATTAATAAATTCCAGATGCAATCATATATAATTCGAACAAGTTTTTTCGTGAAATTTATATTTTTGTGGATGGTTTAAAAAAAGAATCAGTACACTCCACAGAAGCGTCTTGTTTCTCCGACGTCTCGGGTTCAACTGACCGGTGAGCTGGTGACATCTGGCGCGATCGATCGGAACGCGATCTCGATAGAAACAGGGACTTCGATATTTCTCAACGTCACGTTAGTTCGCGCTGCCCACGGACAGGCAGATTCAAGAAATGAGATACGACGAGGAGGTGGAACGAACGGTTTCTGCAAACGGACTGAGATTTCGAGGAAAGGATCGCGAAGAGGACCGTGTCGCGCGGCGAGATGCTGTCGCCCCGTTGAACGATCGCCGCCGTACCGAGAGATCATAACAGAAACGTGCAAAATGTTGACCGCGAGCTCGGCCAAGAGAAAATTCTCCGTACGCAAGCAGAAGTCTCAAATTGTTGTCGTTGCCAAATAAGTATAGTGAACAACGCGATCCTGCGGCCCCGGAACATGGCTTCGTCCACGAAGAGGTCATGGAAACTCCGTAAGTGTTCGTCTTCTAACTGTCTGTCGTGTGTACTATACTCGATTCGATATACCATGCTCGCGCGTCCGAGCAATTCCATTCCGGCGCTATATCCGTGCCCGATACGGGTAAACAATTTCTGTTTACAATGCGCACGACGCTGTCTCGATGCCGATTAATTCCTCGCTGCGTCTTCCTATTATGGTCATAACCTTCGCTGGATCGTAGAACACACTGCGTTCGTGATGTCACCGATCGCTGACATCTCATTCTGCTCTCGATTCAATCGTGTGTAAGATAACTTGAAAATTCAAGTGTTGAATACGTTCGTCTGACTTCGGTCACCCTGAACTGTGGAAAGAGAAAACGAACCACTCGATGGACTGCAAAGACAGCATTGCCCTGCACTGTGTGAGGGTTCAGTGGCTCTATGACTCTTTATTGTTGCCGGATTAGACGGATGTTTAGAGACTTCTTTAGTATTCTTCTGTAACATAATGTTCCACTTCTTACATGTGTTTCTTTTTCTGCAGAGGATTTTGTTGCCCATACATCCAATGTCAATTGCCTGGCATTGGGTCACAAATCTGGCCGTGTTCTGGTCACTGGCGGTGATGACAAGAAAGTGAATCTATGGGCAGTCGGCAAGCAGAACTGTATTATGGTATGTCCAGTCCTTTTTTGGGGATTGGTCCAAAGAAACTCCAATATGGAATATTTATCTTCGACTTATTTTCAGAGCCTGAGTGGCCATACCACTCCAATAGAATGTGTAAGATTTGGACAGACTGAGGATCTGGTATGCGCTGGCTCGCAGACAGGAGCACTAAAAATCTGGGACCTGGAGCACGCCAAATTAGCCCGTACGTTAACAGGACACAAGTCAGGTATACGCTGCATGGACTTTCATCCTTACGGGGAGTTGCTGGCCTCTGGAAGTTTAGACACAGCGATTAAATTGTGGGACATTAGAAGAAAAGGTTGTATCTTCACGTATAAAGGGCACAATAGGATGGTGAACAGTTTAAAATTCAGTCCTGATGGCCAATGGATTGCCAGTGCAGGAGAAGAGGGAATGGTTAAGGTAAAGTCAGCTAAAGATGATTTCAGTGCAATGTCGTTTGATGACTACTACTATTGGATGACCAATCGTTCAATTTTTTCACTAGCTGTGGGACTTAAGAGCTGGCAGACAACTCAGAGAATTTTCCGAACACAGAGGTCCGGCTACCACGGTAGAATTTCATCCTCACGAGTTTCTGTTAGCCAGTGGCAGTGCGGACAGAACGGTTCACTTCTGGGACCTGGAATCATTTCAACTTGTTTCGTCCACGGATCAAAGTCACTCCACAGCAATTCGGTATGCTTCTTGACAAAGGCAAACGCGATTTCCAATTATCTGAAGTGTTTCATTAGACTGGTTTTTCCGTTCGTTAGGTGCCTCTATTTCAGTCAGGGTGGAGAATGTCTTTTCGCTGGTTGCCATGACGTGTTGAAGGTGTACGGTTGGGAACCGGGTCGCACGTTGGACTCGGTTCCGACTGGTTGGGTAAAAGTGCAAGACATAGCTGTAGCCCAGAACCAGTTGGTAAGTCGATACAGCGAAGAAATTGATCAACAAACGATGAACAGTTAATAGAAATCCGCTACAACGAATGCTTTTCAGATCGGTGCGAGTTTTCATACTGCCAATGTCATTTTATACGTATGCGATCTAAAAAAAATAGCGCCGTTAGGAGGAGTATCGACGTCTGACTCGCCGTTTAGTCACGGGAACTCGTTAAGGAAGAGCTTCTCGAGGGAAAGGCCGCCTGGATTAAAAAAACACACGTAAGTGAAACACGAAATCGCCTTAAGTTCTCCGTACTGATGCATTGTAAATCGTAACCATGATAATTTTGCTTATAGATTAGACGTACGAACGATCGAGGAAGCGGACAAGTCCGGAACGGACCCGGAGGACGAAGCAACGTACGCAGACATACCCAATGTCACCGCCTATCACGACATCTTTCAACCAAACAGATCACGTAAGTATATCTACGTCGTCCTATCTCTTTTGTTGCAAGACTCGATTGTGTACCCTAACTCGACTCGAACTCTGTTCTACTCTAACTATCCTCTTACAAATCACACAAGCCTGAAAAATTTAAATGCATCTGTGAATGTTGTGTCGTACAGTCTGCGAATGAGCATGCTATGCACGGTATGTTTCAGTGTCACGCACTCCACCTCCAGAACCTGAGGCTTTCCAGGAGCCTCAAGACTTAGGTGAGTTCCACGAAAATGTCCCCTCTTCCTTCTCTGATACTGAAGTTTGCATGAGACGAACCTTTGCACTTGTTTTATCCGCTGATGTATAAACGTAGTACAAACCGCGCACGGTTACCTTTTCTAGATCCAACCCAGCCACAGATACTGCAGAATCTTTCTACCTCAATGTCGAATCTGAACGTGGCGGAACCAGAGGAAGTTCCACCCATACCGTCACCATCATCCCCGCCACCACCCGCCCCGACGTTGGCGTTGACCAAGTCGGTGCCAGTTCGTGTTCAGCCGATAAAGTCGTCGCCACCGGTTCAAAGAAGTGCGGTGACCTCGACGAGCCAATCGAAGACTCTGCAGACGAACAACGGCCTGACCAGAACCTCGAAGAACCTGGCGTCGATACCTCCTCTCAGACAGAACATCACGCCCCTTCCTGGCAAAAAGATCGGCGCCAGCAGTGATATAGGGACGCTTCCACAACCCTTGGGCCCGCAAAGGTCGAACTCGACGTTGACGCCGCGAGTGGCGCCGATGGCAGCCGTTCTTCCAGTCATGGACGATGGGAAACTCAAGAACAGAGCACCTAGCCCGGACTCTCCGAAGCATTATTTGAAGAGACAGAGTAGTTGTAAGGACGGGGAACAGGGTTACGAAAGCGATTATCCGGTACAGTAAGTATATCGCCGCTCATTTCAACGAATATTCCAATTTTGTTAGCTGTGTGTCGCGTTAACAATTTGCGTTACGTTCTTCCAGAATTAATAGTATAAGACATAGCCCCTCTGATCCAGCGTTAAACAGGCCGAACTCGGCGCAGTCCAGGTCCACCTCGCTAAATAGGAACTATACTACCTCAACGTCGCTGTCCGCACGCAACGCTTCCACTACCACCACGACATTCGCGACTAAGAAAGCGAACAAAGCTCAAGTGCCCCCGAATCCTAAGGTAGACGTACGGGCGTCTCAACTGAGGCCGGGCGTGGAGACCACGGGGAAGGAGGAATTCGTCCCTATAAGCACCGACAAACCTTATGGACTGGACGTTGAAACCTTCCTGCCTGTTAGTATAAATTTACGATTCGTCCCATTAAAATATATTCCTTCCCCAACGCGTTCGCTACCACCGGCACTCGTGTGTGACGTCCATGAATTCGTAGTTTACATGAAACTAACAACAAACAACAACTTGATATAAATATTTTGTATGATAAATAATTTGTGCGCGATGCAGTTTAAATTCATAGAACGAAGCATAATATTCGCGAAGTTCATGGCTTTGCTAAATTCTTTTAATATTTCGTTAAGGGGGGACATTGCGTGTAACAAAACATTTCAATGACAGAGAAACAAATAGTGGTAGCAAACGTGTTACGTTGTGCGACTCGAGACGCTATGGAATAGTGGAAGCTTTTTTCTCGTCGCCCTTATTGGCTGTTGCCTAGATGATGTCACGCCACTCCCACTATCTAGTCTATCGAGACGTGCGACGCTAACGAGGAAAGACCGTACACAGTAATGCCAGTAACGAACCGATTGTAACTGCAACTCATGTTGATGATATTTCCCACAGAATAATTTTGCGAGTTCGACAGCGTTCGGCTATCCTCAAATTGGAGTTCTGAACGAAATGTCCGAGGCTGAAGTTCTCAACAGCATGATGCGAGGTCACGACTCGATGATGACCGTGCTGACGAACCGACATCGGTCCTTGCAGATCATATACTCCCAGATGCAACATAAAGATCTTAAGGTATCCTATTGCTACTGCGTGACAGAGCTTATTTAACCAAATCACATCACCAGGAGCATTTGAAACACCTGAATATCTCGCTTGTTATCGATAATAGAAATTAATGAAATTGGTTGACATTTTTCGCTCTTCCAAATGGATCGACGACGATCATTAGAAACTGAACCGAATCGTTGAATTTTTCTAGGCTGCAGTGGAGTCTGCTGTGGCGATGAACGATCTTTCGGTGATCGTCGACCTGCTGGGGATACTGACTCTGAAACCGTGAGTAGTTTTTCGCCGAACATTAGATGATTCTGATCCGTAACAGCTGTGTTCACGATTCCGTTTCTTTTCAGAACAATCTGGAACCTGGACCTGTGCAACTTTCTGCTTGGTCCGATCGGAGATCTCCTGCAAAGTAAATACGAAATGTGAGTACACACTCATTTTTCAATACCGTTTGGCACTAGCGATTTATCCCAAAATGGACATCAATATCTTCTCTGTTCACAAATTCGTCAAAGAAAGATTATTAGGCACTCTTCCAACTATTATAAATGTATTTCGCTCAAACTAAAGAGTCCCTTGGTGCTACTACTCGCAACAGGACACCAACATCTTCTTTGTTCACAAATTTGTCAAAGCAAAATGATTGACTGTATTCGCCGTTTTTGATTTTATTTTGGTCAAACTGGAGAGTTTCTCAGTGCTATAACTAATCGGATCGGTTGTAGATCCTATAATCGTTGAATGCATCTATATCATTATTAACACTTTATCTACCGGAAGCCTCTTAACAAGCTTTTCAATAACTGTCCCGTGCCAAAACACAGCTTAAACATTTCTTTTTTACGTAATAATCCTAAACGAAATGATTTGATTACGTGATTGGGGTTGAGTAGTTGGTTCACGATCGAAGTAGCTGTAACCGTCGAAGCATTATTTGAAAAATCCTTAGCCATGGGCCACGGACTTGAAAAAATTATGTGTTAAAAATCGCCGTAAATCTTATTAAACGCGCTACTATGTTTACAAGCCTTTACAGAGATATCGTTCGGTAGTACCAGCGTCAACAATGTTTCTATCGCGAGAATAGAATGCACGCGTGCACACGGTGTCCGTTCGAGCGTATCATCGTCTAACGTTACTCCACTTTCAACGGTGAAACACTACACGGTCGGTGAATTGAAGAAAATCGAGACAGCCCGTCTAGGGCCGCGGAGAGAAGGGGAGGGTGAGAGAAGAGGGGATGAAGTTCTCGAGTTCTGTGCGATACAAACAGGGTGGGTTTCGAGTGGGGTCGGCATACTTCATCGTGTCGGCTGTCTATGGGAATGGCTAATTTGTCGAACGGGGGAAACACGAGGCGAAAAAGAGAAGGGCTGCGCGAAATTAGCCGAGACAATGCAGGACAGAGGCCAGATGCAAATTCGAGCCTCGGATCCTCGCTGTCTCGCGACGATTGTCCCGATGTTAGGTTTAAATTCGAAGGGCCACGCGCGTGCTTCGCGTGCATATGCCGACGTGTCTCGTGGACAGTTACGGGTAAATCCTTTTTGTCATTCTTTCTTTTTTTCTCGTTTTGTCCTCCCGGTGTCGGGGCCGGTGCCGGTCGATCATGAATATTAATGTCACTGTAGGAAGAACGGTCGACCCAGATTCCGAGTCGGGCGCGCGGTAACCTTTGGACCTCGACTTCGTTTTCGTTCGTTCGAATTTTATCAACAAAGCCGGGCATCGAAGTAAACAGTTACGTCCTAACGTTATACGCACCGAGCATTAACTGGCACGGGTTGCCTTATTAAAATTGGAAGACCGAAGAGATTCATTCAACGAAATTCATTTTTAACAAAACACTGCTTCCACTATACAACTAAATTATTGACGAAGCAGCTTTGTATTTGATGTACAAAGTAACTCATAGATCGTTCTTCACGAATTTGTCGACTAAAATACATTCTACCGTTGAAAATAAATGCCATTAACGATTTATAAAATTGTTTAAGAAGACTATTTATTTACTGCCACGGAAAACATATATGTAGTATTTTTTAACAATTTTGGTTCACATTATACTAGTGTATAAAAGTCGACACAGTCGACACAGTGGAATAGACTGCGGATTTTATGCATTTATGAGAAACGAGAGTTGTTCCATTATTTTCGATATAATAAAAAAGTAAAAAAAAAAAGAATTCATTTGGTATTTACAATTGACTTGGAAAGTTTTTATTTTGCATAAAAATCCGCCTAATCCAATGTTAATCGTTTCTAACTGTTCACGTTTTGGTGGATTTTGAGGAAAGCAGGGGTGGGAAAGAATAAAAAAGAAATGAATTGGAGGGTGGAACCGGTGTTCGGAACCAGTTAATTAGCCGGCGTACAGTTACAAGCTGTTGCCATTGCGCTGTCGTGACCAGAAACGAGCGTTTCCTGTTTCGTTCCTCGCCAATTATAAACAAGCATTACGAATTCCGCACGGCTGTCCGTCGCAATTTCTATCCAAAGCTACGTCCATCAATGATCTCCTCGATCCTCCTCCTCCCCCCCCCCCCCCGATCATCATCGTACCGTGATCCGTACAGGCGTGTCAAAATCATTTAGTAATCATCGGTTTGATCGTTTGTTGCTGGCTATTACCGTAAATAATAACTTCCTCGCGTTGACTCAATGACGAGTCAATCGCATCACGATCTAATAATACATCTCCTCCTCGATGACGATCTGAAACCACCAGCCCGGAAAATTGCTATTCCATTCATTAAGCCATCGCTTGTTGCGACGATTTTCCTTTTTCACTTATTCCAAAGGTCATTGCTATTATTAGAACGAGCGCCTTGATTTACGGCGCTGTCGGCGAATCAATTTGTAGCGCACCATTAGCGAGATACCGGCTTTCTAATTGATTCTCTGTCGGATCTCTTATGTCATTTGCTGATATGTCTCTACTCCAACCTTATCAATGACATGTGCTTCGTGTTTCAATTTTTAATTCCCTCCTTCTTTCGAAATTCTGTAGTCTTTTTTTCAATTCGTTTCTTTTTTGAAGTTCAATCCTTTAAAGACCGACTACATTTTTTAATTGTTTCAGATCTTCCAAGTTTTTCAATTCTTAGAATCCTGCAAGCTCTTTGATTCTCTATGGTCCACCAAATTTTTTGATTCTTCGTGATCCTTTCAGTCCTTCGATTCTTTATCGTCCTCTATGTTCCTATGATTTTCCAAGTTCTTCGATTCTTTCGGACTCGGCAAGATTCCGCAGCCTTTCAAGACCCTCCTAAGTTCATTGATTCTCGAAGACCTAAAGATTCCTCGATCCCTCAAGATTCATTAAAGAGTTCTCGGTTCTTCGCGGATAATCGCGATTCTCAAAGTTCACGGTCGTCGATCGTAACCGTTCAAGAGTATCCCCTCGCCTGGTCGTCGTTCGCATGCACGTTGCCACCGATACCATAAAAGTGAATTCGTACTAGTTGTCGATCGCTCAGCAGCTGCTGTATGCACGGTCAATCGCAACAGTCGAGCTCAGCCGTTTACGCGACCCTCTTCCTCCGTGTCGTTTCTTTTCCCCCTTGGCTGCAATCAATTTAAAACGGTCTTGTATGTCCAACCATGCTCCTCGTTGCTTTTTACGACATCTATTTCTCATTATTAAGCTGCGGATCTTTATGAGGAATAAATATTTTTTTTTTTCTTAAGAGCCAAGATTCCGTAGATTCGCGACAAGGTAGAGTGACCAACCACGTTAGCAACAAAAATAGACGAAAAATGGTTCTACGTGCCTCAACTTTTCGTCCTTATATGAGAATATTTTTCACTGGACGGGCCCATTCGAAAGAGGAAGGTTCAATCTAGCGCGCGTTGGTCATGAGCTGACGAAATTATGCAGATATTTGGTAACATAAGCGTTAGAAGTAGGTAAAAAATTGACGATGTGCGTGCCGTGGAGTTTTCTGGATGAAATTAAGAATAGCGCGCGCTAGAAAATTGAGCTACAAATTGAGCTATACTTTGTCTTGATTCGTTGCGAAATAAAGCCAAAAAATTGAGGCACATTTCTGGCGTCAGAATTCATAATATCGATAATACAAGTTTAATCACAGTCTTAAGATCCCTCGGATCTAAACCAAGACGGATCTTAAGTCAGTGGCTGAAGGCTGTGAACGGAAATTATACAGCAGTTACCGATTGACTCTGTAAACTCTGCTGCTCTGTAAAAGTCACATGAATACTCTTGGTTCTTAATTGTAACAAACGGGAATACAGTAAAAATTGATTTCCTCCATTAATAGGTTTAAGAAGTTCAAAAAAGAAAAAAAAAATAACAGCTCCAATTCACTTTTGTCACAAATGCATAAAATCCGCGATCTACTCATAATATCGAGTAGTTGAAGTGCTCTCAGCTCCTAGGTCTCTGCTACTTGTGCATTCGGAGCTGCAGTGAATGCAGAGATCGGTCCCAGAGCAACGAAAAAAAAAGAACTGTAATCGAGAAGAATCGCGATGCTTCTGTGCGATTATTTGACAGTCGCGAAAAGGGTGTATCGGGTCAGCAAATTGCCGGCTAAATGCATATTACAACGAGTATGCATCTCGGCCAACATGATACAGTGCAGTTTGCATAGAGCTATTCGTCGTTTTCACGGCTGGTTCGTCACGGGCTTTCGTCCTGGTCCCGAAACCGACGGGACCCCGTGAGAAAAAAAGTTTTGAGCCGATGAATATTCGATGGGGGCGCGTGCCGCCTTTCGAGGGGTCGTGCCGCGCTCGTTTACCGATTTATCGATCTTCTTCTATCCGCCATTTTAGAATCTTCCAGACACGATTTATTCGATAAATTATTGGTCTCTTTCTAATTGTGTTCGTATCGCCAAGAAAACTTGAAACGATCGCACAAACGACCGTCGTTATCCAGTGAAATCCGCGTTCGCTTCCAGAAATCGTTTGAGCAGATCGTTCGACGCGAACGAGATCGGCATGAAACGTTCAAAAACGTCGCGGTACGGTGGTTTGAATGTTGTTGGAGGATTTTAGTGGCTATGGATAGGTGATTCAGTGGTCCTGAAGCGAACGATTAGCGTCACGCGGAACATTTACGAGGCGGTCCGCGCGATTCGCCGATTCGTCGCGCCGATTCGAACGGGAGCGCGAGCGAACCCTTTATCGTCCTCCGAAAGCGAGCGCGTCGAATCCGGCCGCCTAAGCCTTTCGTGCCTTTCGTTATTTATTGGTGCCGTTATGGCCTAATAACACGTTTTGGAACAAACTAGCCGTGACGCCAGCACCGGTGGGCGGCGTGGTTCTTTGCTCTCTCTCTCTCTCTCTCTCTCTCTCTCTCTCTCTCGTCCCGAGCTTTCTCGTCCTTTCCCTTTTTCCTTAGCGTTCCCTGGGATCGTTCGAGGCCCGGTCTCCGCCGTCAGGGGGCTAAAGCAGAGGGGTTTTTGGTAAATGAGATGAAGCGTCTTTGGTCAAAAACATGGAGATCAAAAACTACATTAGAATATATCGGAATATTTTAGAATATATTATATCCCTTTCCATTGTTCCAGGTACATAACCACGGGTTCGACAGCGCTGAGGTTGATCCTGCGGAATTTCGCGACGGTGATAAAATCGAACGTGGAGGCGCCTTTGCACACGATCGGTGTGGACGTGTCGCGGGAGGAACGGTGAGTAACTTTTGGAAACGTTTATGTGTAATCTAGGTCCTTTCACTACTTCAAGGACTCATCCTTACATTGCAAGAACCTATTGCACACGATTCACAAGTAGAAAATCCATCCTTTTATTGTCAAAAGCTATCCGATACTTCTGACATCTACAATTAGTAAGTAGGAAATCTATTTTTGCATCAGGTAGTTATCCAAAGTCTAGAGCAACCTGATAGAACTCATCATATGTTTATCATATTCCATATGCTCGCTATTCAAGGAGCAATACTAATCCTTGCACCATCTAAAAGCTATCTGTAACTCAGGAACTGGCCTTCGCATATGGTAGCTATTCAAGGACTAGAGCGATCGGTTTCTGCAGACCGATCTTCTTATCCTTGTACTATCAAGGGCTACTTAAAGCTCGAAATTTTCTCGTTCGCTCACCAGAAGACCGACCTTTCCATACGGTACCTATTCAAGGACCAGAGCAAGAAGTTTCTAACTGCTTGACCTTGCACTATCGAAAGCTAATCTGGTTAGGAGACTCATCTCACTGATTAGGGGACCCATCCACTGACTAGGACACCTATCCTCTGACTAGAGGTCCCATCCAGTAGCGATCTAAGAATCCTAATCATAGGCGATCGTTGTTAACCGGTAACCATTCGTCAGATACCACAAGTGCCTCTCCTGCTATGAGAAGCTGCAGACGATTAGAGGTGTGCTGCTGAAGAAGCAGTCGACGCCGGGGAAGCTGTGCGCGACTTTCCGCGAGCTGGCAGTATTAATGAGGAGCCTCGAGTGACCACGGCTGAACAACACCGCGCACCCTGCCGCCAGGCTTGTCGTCACCTGACAGAGAACCGAGAAAAAGGACCTGGCCGCCGGAAGTGTAGGTGTAGACGGGCCAGATCGGAACGTCGTCGTCCGACCGGGCCGCTCGTTTGAGCTGCTACGATCGGCCCGGGAATCTTCGTTTCTTCCTTCGCCGTTCCGCACTCGTCGGTTCCTCGTGTCCACTCGTCGACCCGTCTGGAGGAAGAGCAACAACGTTCAACGATCACCTTGTACAGAGACACCTGTGCGGCGAACCGAGAGAAAAGAGAGGCAAACGTGTTCGAATCGATGGAGAGGCGCCCTCAAAGGTAGAGCTTGAAAAAGCCGTGTAACACCTAGACTGCGGGTTTCCTATGCAATATCAAAGTTCTCTGCATTGATTGTTACGAAAAGGAACTACTTAGGAATATCTTTCTCTTTCTGAGATCATTACAATGAACCGGAGTTTGGTTATCGATACTCTTCGTCTCTTTTAATCTTTCTATTGTTTCAAATTACAGCTCAGTTTTGTCATGAATGTGTGAAATCCACAGTCTAGTAATCCCGATCTCGGCACCGGAAACACGGTTTCAAACGATCTTTACTCCGAAGAAAACTCTTTAGGAGAATACCGACATTTTGTCATCTGTTCCGGAAAGGGTTTCCATTTTGATCTTCACATTTAAATGAATAATTTATTGTTGTAGGAAAATGTTCAAAGGACATAACGATGCTGTCGCAAAGAGTATGTGTAACACTGGCAATTCTATATTCTTGTAGAGCATAAAAAGACAAATCCAACGACCTAATTCACCATACCGATTCGATTGTTTGATCTCGAGATATTTGAGTCTGAAAGCATCGAGTGATTTTGAGATTGAATGATCGTAATGATATAGTTATCGAGGTCGTTGGATTCGTCTTTTTATGCTCTGCAAATACATGGAAGATTTGAAAAATTCCAACGGCCTTGAAGTCTGACAGTTTAAATCTAGGAATCAATTAAATCTCGTTTACAATGTCCGGTTACGCTAACGAACAGTAAAAGAAATTTGAATGCAGAGAATAAACAAGAATATGAATAGCAAAATGGAAACCGCAACTGAAACAGATAATGGACAGATTGGGAACTTCAGTCGTTCGTGACAGTGTCATTTGGAACCATTTTAAGCTCTGTTCGAAGGTCTTCTCGCACCTTTCAACGCGAAAAATTTCCTCGATCTGTCCGCGGGATGCTCGTCTGCCTTGAAACCGGTTAGGTCTCGAAGCCTAGATAAGGAATACTGTATATTATTATATAATATATCGCGCTATATTATATGCAACTGGGGACGTTGCAACAGGAGAGGGTGGACGATCGATGAAATTTTTCCGATTTATCGGGAACGTTCGCTGTCCGTTGTTTCCGACGGCCTTCTTGCCAGCTCCTCGCGCTTCCGGCGAGGACCCCCGACGACGACTAAAGACGACGTTTAATTAAGGAGTAGCTAGTTACACGCGTTTCATTTTAGAGTAACCGAGTAAGAGAGTGAGCGTGCGCGCGCGCGAAAGAGAGAGAGTGCGAGTGTGAAAGAGAGAACGGGAGAAAAAGGTCGAAGAGATAAGAAATTGTATTTTTGCAAGAGCCATTTGCGTCCGTTCATTAATAAAACGATTTAAAATGGAAAAGAGATAGCATGGGAGGAGGAAGAATGAGAGGGAGAAGGTGCTCCCCGATCGTGCGTCTTGAAATCGCCGAGAAATCGAGGAGGCCGAAGAAGGTGTTCCTTTTTTACGAGACGGCTGGAAACATTTTCGAAATTGTCCGACCAATTTTCAAGATTTATTCTTCTGAACGCAATCCACGGACTTTTTAATCTCGAGCTGAATAACGTTGACACGTTGGCTCGCGTTGACCGCAGAATTTCATGCGAAAATCTTTCAACAACCGAGAACCGCGCGATTCGAACTTCAAAAGACTCCGAATCGTGACGAGAGAAAATTCGAAAAATTAGGACAATGAACGCGCGAAACCTGATCATTTACGAAGCAAAATTCTGCGGTCCGAAACGAACTTTTTCGAGACAAATTTTCTATACAATAATTTTTTATCTTGGATCGAAACTCTGTACCGCAACATGTCCTTCTAGTAGCCGAACTCGTTCTCGAGAGTACACGGTGCTTTCGGGAACGAGTTCGGGCGAGGATCGTACCATTGTTCGCGGAACACGTACAATAAAGAGAATGCGTACCGCGCCAGATAGACGGAGAGTTTTCGCGAGTTTCTGATCCTCTTGGTTTTCTCCTGCGAATTTCTGCAGAGATACACACATAATCTGCGAAAGCTTTCTGACATCGTGTTCCAGTGACAATTTTGCCGGGGATCGGAGAGGAGACGAAACGTCATCGACGTTGGAAACGATTTCGTAAAGAAGCAAATTAGGTGAACGGGGGCCTCGAGAATTCGAAAAACTCTCTGCGCAGGTGGAGCGATTCGTCCTCGACGCGAGCATATATTTTATTTCTCCCAAGGTTCAGTTTGTAGGGATGAAATTGAAAAGTGCTTCTTTAAATTTCAACCGCGTCGTACCTGCGGTTCCATTGGGCGAAAAAATTCATACTGATTTGAATATCATTTCTTGAGAATCGTTTTATCAACCAAGACTGCTGAAGGTTCAATTATTATACGAAATTATTGGAAGTACGAAAGCTCGGTTTTAAGTCTTCGAAGTCGTCTGTTATTTTTATTTGTAGCCGAACAACTTTATTGCGATTTTGCTCAAACTGTTTTACCGTTGCAAATACTTCATTCGGACGTTAAAAAATGCATCTTGACGCACTCTTTTTACGTTTTCATCTTCTAAGGCTGCGCGAATAAAAATTGTGCTCGCGTTACGCCCGAGTCCTATCGTTTTACTTGCGCGCAGAGTCTCGGAATAATCTGAATATCCGAATGAAATAAATTTCGATTAGTCAGGGCACGCGATTGATCGCCAAGGTGATCAAATCGAGAAGATCGCGGAGGAAATGAAAATTCGAGTGAATGAAGCTTCGTGAAATGTACCTCGGCCGGCCTATTTTATTAACAAGCTGTTTTTATACCATGTGATAAAAATTATTTACCAAGTAAATTACCTTTACACCTGAACAACGAATATTTTTCTATGGCTCTCCAAGACTATCCTGCTTCGGTGTCCTTGCTGCGTCGACTCCGTCCGAGGAGACCGGAAGTCGAGTCCTCGATCGATCGACTCGGTTTCTCAGAGCGGAAAAACGAGGAGCAAGACACGCCGAAACACAGAGATCTCTGCCGGACGATTTCTTTCCTTTTCGTCGGCGAACCGTCCCGTCGCGATCCCGCAGAATTCTCGATGGAACAAAGATGGCGAAAGGAAACGAACTGGAGCGCTCAAAACGCAATATTAACGCTGTTTTACCTAAACGATAATAGAAAATTTACAAAAATAGGAGAGTTAGAGCGAGAGTGAGAGCGAGAGAGAAAGAAAGAGTATACGTGAATGAGTGCTAGCACGAGAAGAAACTCGTCGTCGGTTCCGTCCAACGTATTTTTGTAAGGAGAGTGAGTGAGCGTGCTCTGTTCCCTCGGCCATCCACTTCCGGTTGCGCCATCTCGACACTTTAGCTGCGGTCCTTTAGAATCGTTTCTTCTTCCTTTTGCACGTTAGTCGCCCATCTTCTGCACTTCTCCTCAAAAATCATCGTTATCCATCCATTTCTCAAGGTCCTTTCTCTGGAATGAAACTTTTTGAACAATCGAGATCTATTTTTCGACGGATTTTTATTCGATCTGTACAAGGACTGTACAATCCCGGAGATCGCACTGAAACGGAAGATTCATTTTTTTCGAACGACGAGGCACCGGCTTACGAACGATTCGCGACTCGTCAGACACATATCCTTTCGTCCACCATTTTCTACGAAACATTTACCGGTTTTCACTATCATGTTGATCGCGAATCCTCGTAAACGACACGTCGTTCTCGCCGTGTGCAATTCTCGTGAAAATTCAAAATCAAACAATTTATGTCCTCGCGATAAAGAAATTCGCGACTGCAATCATTATGCGTCATCTTTTCAGCTTGAAATCTGTTATCATGAAGGCGATGAGTATCAGAACTTGTTTAACCCTCGGAGTAACTGGTCGGGTTCGATCGGATCCATTATGCGAATTATGCCATACTTGTTTTATACTTATATCATTATAGTCATTAGTAAAATCAATTGACGTAATAGGCAAAAAGATCAATTTGTTTGGAATTTGTTTATAATCATCATTACAAGTAGTTCGAAAACAATGACACAAATAAACGAATCACACGGGTCCGAGTGGACCCGAGCATCGCACGACGAGGGTTAAAAGCGTAAGAGAACTATAGAAACGGCCTCGCACTCATCGATCACCATTTTCGTAAAAAATGGTCCCAGCTTCGAGGAAGTGGGACGTTTCTTTTTCTGTTGAACCAATCAACGTAAAGAGAAAGAGAGAGAGAGAGAGTCTCGGCAGCTAAGGTGTTCCTGAAAACCGAAAGCCGACTCGGAACGTCAATGTACATACGCCTTCGTTGTTTAAGCCTTTGCACTCCTGTCGAACAAATACTACGAGCTGCCTAACGCTCAATTAATTGTAATACACGACGTACACGAGACAACGCTCGACCGACAATTTGTAGCTTGCGAGTGCACTAGCGATAATCGAATGTAACAACTGCAGGCTGCACGCGCGGTCCCTTTTGTTGGATCGCTCCTGTCGATCGCCTTTCCTCGTTTTATCCTTCGATCGTGCCAGTTTTTGCGGACTTTCAATCCCTCGCCTCGCTTTCCCGAATTTTCGCGCCGTTACTTTCGTTTTTCTACCGACCCTTTGCGGACGAGGAGTTTCGAAGACACTGAACATATTTTCCCGAGGAAACTAGATCACTGGGAAATAAAATAAAATCATACTACTGATCCTGTGCTACTGTGGACAAGTTAAATCATGTGATTGCAACCTCGGAGAACATAAGTCGTTCTCAAAGAGTTGCATCGAAGAATAAATAAACTGCTGCAAAATTGATCTACAACTCCCGTAGTTTCTGGTGTGTATCTTGGCGAATCCGTTCGTAAGGTGTGGAACGTAATATGAAAATCTTGATGATTCATTTTCTTTTATTTTCGTTGAATAGTTCAGGACAACATGGCGAGGGATTCGATTGCTTCGATAATCAAACTACGGACAGATTCTGTTCGTTTCATTTGTTTTCCACTTTCTTTCCTCGTTTCGCTAATTTTCTATCGTTTTATAGACTCGCTTACGGAGGAATAGAGCCTAATTTACTCATAGAACTCTAACTGTAACGAACATACAGCGATAACTGTTGTATACCGAGACCGAGAGCCGCCGCACGGTTTTCCGTTCGCCAAATTCAGCCGTCTTCCCTTTTGAAATTGTTTCGCCACGAAATTGGAATTTCTGGTAACTATTTTTGGAACTAATTATATATGGGTGCTATATTATATTGACATCCCCCACTTTAACTAAATAATATAGTAGCCACTCTAATATTCCCATTATTCGACAAATTGCACGTTGCTCGAATCGTGACAGTTTCCAAATTGTAAATCAAAGGAGAATTTCGAAAGTTTATTTAAAGAAAAATTCTGTGTTGAAGTAAATGATTTGATTGGCAGAGTGTCGGCAGATTACAGCATCCGGGAGACCGTGCGTCGCGCGCCTCGATCGTTCGACCGTCTAGAACGTTCTAGTTTTGTACGTTATGTAAATAACAATAACAATATTTTCTATATTAATCGTACCGTGAGCCCCCGTCGCTGCGAAAAGGGGGACGAACGATGCGTTCTCGTTCGCGACGCGCCCGATAGGTTGAACGACGTTTCCTTCGATAAGTGATAGTAGCGATAGAACGACAGCAAACTGGACGACGAAATCGCTAATGTTGAAACTGCGAACGTTTATGCATTGTTGTCGTCGTCTTCTTCCTGGAGCGTGTCCACGGTGCCAGGAGCAACAAACGATCGCGCGTCACTTTGTTCAAAACGTTTTCACTTGATCCAAGAATAAAGTACTTACCGAACAAGTTCTCGCTCGTCTTTATTCCACAACTCAGGATTCAAATTCGAAAGAAGACCGAAGACTACGAACTTTATGCATATAGGTACAAGAAAAAATGGGGAAATTTTTCGTTCGAAGCAGAACGACAGAGACTTTAAACGGACGCTTTGCGGATAGATAAGATCGGCGGCTGTTTTTTCCGAGCTCATCCATCAACACTCGTTCGATAGCGTAAAAAAAAAAGAAAGACAGAGAAGTACGATCACGGAGAGCGACGCGCTAGGAGATCGAGATACCGTGAAACGTAGCGCAAATATTCGTAATCCGTGAAACATCACCGGCCGCGTTCTAAAACGAGACGCGCGTGGCTGCTGTTTGCGTCCGGATTATGCATTCATAGGATTATGCGCGGCCGTGCCGAAGGGTGGCCGCGACCGACAACCCTTCATCGATCAGGAAAGATCACGCCGACACGTGCTCGTCGACCAGAGATATCACGTTTTTCCTTCTGCAAAGCTATAGCGATTTTTATTGAAACGTTCAAACGCGAGACAAAACAAATTTACAAGTTGCGAAGTCAGAGAAATATACAGAAAAATAAAAGCTAAAAGCCCGTTTTCTGTGCGTAAAGTGCCCTGGGTGGGCGTGACTTCGTAGCTCTCGACGTAACGGAGCAGGGACGTGCTTCAGAGGGCAGACTGTGCCTGTGATTATTACAGGGCAACGTTTTACATCAAACAACCTGAAGCAGAGAGAAAAAGACTGCGTACTTTGCTTTTTCTGTTAAAGAATAGCCGTGGCGTTGTTGCTCCAGGTTTTGTCGGAGCTAGGGAAGTGCCCCGGAGGTCTATCTGTGTCTGTGGTTATTTTAGAACTACTTTCCAAGTCAAGTAACACGAAACAAAGATACAGAAGCCTGTCAACGATACTGTTTCTGTTAAAAAATAGGCGTGGTCTTTCCAGAGGGCGGGCCTCGTTGCTCCAGATCCTGCTAGAATTAGGAAAGTGCTTCCAACAGCAGTCTGCATCAAATCCCATCCCGAACAGACGAAACAAGACGAAAACGTTTCGGACGCGGGTGAATCTCGTTTCTCAGGTGTACCGTCGCTAAGTGCATCGTTGCGTCTCGCGCATCAGGTGCATTCGATGCAACGGGCGGGATCCATCCACGTAAAAGCGGAAGCCCAGGACCGGCGCGCGGCTCTTGTTGTGACGGAGATAAGTTAAGCCCTGTTCTTGTCGCCACCTCGAGCGTCGAAAATGCTGTTTTCTCACAAAACGCCGGTAACAATGCCACCAAAGACGACCGGGAGACTGGACGACAGCGGCGGGGATCGCCTAAGCGGATTATCCCTCGTCGTAGAAAGCGATACTCGAATACAGACGCGAGCACACATCTACACAGCGCCCACGCGTCTTCGGAACGACGATACACGGACACCAGCATTCGCCGCGTCTCTTTCATTCTTAGCGATCCTCAAAACCGTTCTCGTCATTTTCGTCTTATTTTTTTTGCCCCTCTCTGTTCGTCCTTGTGTCTTCTTCGTTCCGCCTGCTTCTGGTTTCTCGCTCCGTACACTCCGCCGTGTGTAATCGCTATCTGCTCGAGATCTTTCTCGAGGAAGCTCCTTATTCTATTTTTTTCCCCCTCGTCTTCTTCTTTCTTCCTGTTCTTCGAGCAACAGATTCTCCTCCTTTGTCGAGCGTCGGCCGTGTAATTCTGGATTTGATAGAGGGGGTGGGAGCCTGTCACTGCTGAAAATTGACGGCTAATGGCTCCGGTTCCCAGGATCGACCGCCTCGATCCAGGGAAATCGCGACAAACCTATCTCGCGGCGATCGAAGCTATAACTTCCGCTTGCAGCATTTTTATGGAATTTCGGGAAATTCAATCTCGCGCCACGGTTTTAAGACTGTATCGATACGAGTATTCGTAAAGCTCCTGCCATTTTCATTCCTTGTTCGAAGATTCATTCAATCCTTTTAGATTGCACCACGATTTAGATTGCGCTTGTCATGGAAAACGAATATCTGTATTGTAATCTGAATCTGAGCAATTTTTTTCCATTTTAGAAAAATATTGAAGCTGAAAGGGTAATACCGGTATATGAGCTGTTTATTTTGAAAGTGGTCTAAGTACTTATACTTAAATTGAGATATTTAAGGGTTTATGTTTCGATAAAATTAAAAATATATGTATACGATACCAATGTGTCATACTGCTTAAGTGTATCTAAAAAAGTTAAATTTACAGTTCCTATTAAAAAATAGCAATTATTAAGTGAATAATATAGGTTTTCTTACCAAAAATGGAGATAAGTCACTTTCAAAGTTAACAACCAGATTCATTATAAAATTTGAAAGACCCCAAGTCCATTCGACATAATTTAAAATGCTTCAAATTGAAATACTCAATACTTAATTTACTTTATATATCTTTACAATACTTCAAAAACACAATTTATGCAGTTCCGGGCTTTTTTCTAACTACATAAATTACATAACAATTTACTGCTCATCTACATTTTGTGTATGCGGGAGGAATTTGAAGAATTCATGGTGCTCTGGTGGTATGTATGTATCAAGTCCATCATATCCTTGTATTTCGCTCTTGTAATTCCTCTCATATTTTTATGAAGTGGTGTCAATACAATATTTTCGAATTTTCTTGGTCTACCCCGACGTGGTAATAAATTCAGGATTTTAAGCTTTGTATTCTCATCCATTGATATATTATAGAAAATTTTATATGGTTCATCTCTCAAAAACGCATCCAGCATATTTTCAACCAATTGAATTCTCTACACTTTTAAAAATTGCGTCTTCCAAAAATTTTGTTGATATGATATCCTCTTGTTTCATTTCATTTAGGATAAAGTTATTACCTTTCCGGTACTCTTTTGATAATGGATTGGACTTAGGCAACTTTCAAAATGATGGTTTTAATTATTGAACTAAGTGCAAACACTCATGTGTCCAAAATTATCGTATATATTCTGTATATACTTAACCGCAAATGTTATTTATGACAGCTAACTTGAAGTTGTACACGTAATTACGGACAACAAAAAATAATTGACAACCAATGGACTTAGGCCACTTTCAAAATAAACATGCGGACTTTGTGCACTCGTGACAAAACTGAGCAGATCAAACTAAAAACACCAAAATGATTAAAAGAATATTGAAATAATTCATGGACGAAATGTTTATTTAGCTCCTGGTTCCTACAATTTTTAATTTTGCATAAAGATTCACAGCCTTATCTGCGACAAAACCGAGTTCATTAAAATGGCGGAGACAATATATAACTAAAAAGAATATTACTAAAAAGAAGCTTAGCCCACACGAAACTCGTAAGATAACAAAACGATCGATCGAATAGAGTCGAGCTTGCCGGTCTCTTTGCAACAGTTTGGCTATCGAAGATTCGAGAAGGACGCCACGCTATAGTTTCGCGAGCAGAGAAGTCGCAGAGGAACGGTTGTCGAGGATGTGAGACAGTTTGCCTGGAAAGGCAAGATTAGGGGAGGGGACCGACCGGAGCGAGAACTCGAGCCTGCAAACAGGAAAAAAGAGACACAGGACACCATTGTGCCTGTCTCTCGCGATTTTCGACGTGCAGGATGCACTACGAGCGACCGGGCGAACACGCTCGTGAGGGTTGCACGCACACTTGTTCACACTCGCTGGAACACTGACGGGATCATTGGCTCCCGAGCATAATCGTTCCAGGGGTTGGATAGCGACAGAACGCAGTCCCGACGACGGGATTGGCTAATTAAGGTGCGGAGGGCTGATCGTGACGTCACTGGGCGTGCACGAGTCTCGATTGGCCATCAGCCGGGGTGGAAACTGCCCCCTCGAGGGATGATCGTTCCCCTTTTCGACTGCTTCCCCCTTGTCGGCAGGGTGCGCGCGCGAAATCTGCTGAAAGGGCTGCGAAGGGGAGGAAAGAGAACGCGGGAGACGGGGACAAAGGAAGAGGAGAGGCGGTACTCTCGCATAGTTAATCGATAGCATCTCTCCCGTACCCTCTGGTTCATTGTCTAGCCCTTTGTTGACTCGCGAAAAGAAACTGAAACCGTCCTCGAACGCGAACATGAACACGCTCGGAGAACGCCTATTTTTGGGGTATGACGGGCCCGATGGTTGCCAATTTCCAACCAGTATCATCGACGAACTACGTTTTATTCCGCGAAAAAAAAAGAAGAAGGCAACGGAAGGTTGCTCGATGTTGCTACAACATGCACGTAGCTTCAGATTATACGCATGTACGCCTTTTAGAACTAGAAATAGGATTTTTAAGACGGAAAAGCGTGTTGATTTTATTTGTCGACAAAGCGGAGATGTGTTTTAACCACTTGCCCCGCTATTTCTGAAACTCGAGCATCGAAGATCGGCGAATTAGCGTCGGGATAGCTTTCGGAAGCGCTGTAGGTGCACGCGTGCACTAGGAGCACGTGCTGGAGCTCCTTCTGGTTTGTGGCGCGCGCGTCTGCCAGCTGCAAATGTCGTGTCTAAGGAACCTCCACGAAATCGAAGAGAAGCAAGCAGGCACCGGGATCCATCTGGCGCCGTGCGTGACCTCCTTGAATTATCCGAGCCCTCCCGAGGGGCCCGTGACAGCGTCTACTTTCGTTTCGCGATTTTCCCCGTTTCGCCCCCGGTTAGCTCGTCTCTCTCCTCAGCTCCTCCCCCTCTTCCTCCTCCTCAACATTTGACTGACGGCCACGGAATCCTTCGCTAGACACCGTGAATGGGCCTCTCCTCTTTGTTATTTAAATTTTCGCGGCGAAATCGATCGAGGATTCTCTTTCATCGCGACGGTTCTGTAGCCAAATTGTAGGCCAAGTTTTCGAACGATTTGCTACATTCTTTGACACGTCTTACGTTACCGTCTAATAATTGTTCTTTTTATTTTGCCTACTGCTCCCCGGGTTCCTTTGTCTCGGTTTTCCTGTAAAGGAAACCACGTTGTTCGCCATCGTCGAGAGGTCGGGGTCCAGTTTTCTGTTTTTTTTTATTTTTGTTTTACGTCGACCGGTATCGATTCAAGACGGCGTATAATTCGATATCGATACGGTAACTCAATCCGCGAGAGGCACACGCAAGGTCTCGTCACGTTGATCGACGACCACGCTTATCGTCGCGCCGCCAATGTCTCTCGATCACTATAACGGTTCGCGTTGCACCGATACCGGCCGGTTGCAATCGTTCGGGCGAGCCAGCGTTCTGTCACGGAACATTATTTCAAAGCTGCCCTCTAATGCGACACCGGTACGTAACTGTTACCAGTCCGATGCCTCTTATTTTATTCAAAATAGTTGCACAAAAGAGCGTAAGATAATGTCTCACCCATTTTTTACACTTCAAATTAACAAATTACTACTTAATTTTGTCATTTATAACGTCACATTTTATACAAATTCAACTCGCTACGTAGACACAAAGAAGTCAATCGTTTCACAATACGCGTGAAACGTACCTGGGTGAATTTTAACCTTCAGGAACGCGTGAGGGTTAAATGGTTCCTCTTAATGTGTATATGACAGAGGACAGTTGTACGCTATTTTTTCCCATTGTTTTTATTCAGACACAAACGTTGCAGTCAATCCAGTGTATTTTATGAAACTAACTATGTGTTTAGAATGTTCCGATACAAAATAGAGGGCGAAGAGGATAGTCGATCAAAGCGAAGAAGGCAGGAAAATCGAGACTGTAGAGACTGTAACGAGGGTGGGTTTTTAACGAGAGGGTGCATCACCTGGCAGGACCATCCATCAACTAAGAAGGGCTGCGCGTGCAGCGAGGGAGGGCAGAAAGAGAAAAAGAGAGAGGAAGGAAAAGGGACGAACTCTATCCGTAATTTGTCCTCGTCACGTTGAACGTGGTGCCAGTGGTAGTGTAGGCACGCGAAACAGACCAAAGGGGTTGCACCCGGTTAGAAGCTTGTTACGTAGACTATATATTATTTTGCGCCCACGTAACCGGGGAAGCATCGCGCCGCCGCTTATCCATTAACTCCTCGTCGCAGGATATTAACGTTTTGTATATTGTATATTGTGCATCGACCTTCGGACTCAGTCGTACGAAGGGAGGAAGAAAGGGCTCGTAAAGCGCAGCCTGTGCGCAGCGCGTTCAGCGCTGTTCGTTCTCTCATTTGAGGATGCAGTTGTCGTGTAAACGCTGCAAAATTTCGCTGCTCGTCGTACAGAACAATTTTTTATGTGGTCTTAATTAATTGTTTCTATCTTGTCGGCGATAAAGACGTGTTTAAAAATCGTGAAAATATTAACACTGGAACAATCGAGCCAGTCAAAATGACAGATTTCAGATTTTTTCTTTTGCAATGTGCAAAGTTATAGGAATTTTTTAGTATACTTCTCTGTTCAAGTTCGTACGTGTTACCACAGAAATTCTATGAAATCTGGATAAGGTCGATCCTGTTATTGTCGTGAAGGAATATACATCACTTTCGTTTAGGGCTCGGTGGTTCTAGTGTTAATCGGTACATTTCACTATATTTTATGGGCCATACCAAAAAATCAATAATTTCTCTTGAAAATCTGCATAATGGCAAATGCTTGAATTGCATATTTAGATGTTTGTCGTTTTCAGTGAAGTGATGTCAGTTTCGATGAAGCTAGTTGACGAGCGAGCGAATCTGTCGGGCCGACATAAGGCCAGGCGATAAGCCTGTCGCAATTAGGAGAGACAGGCAGCTTTATTTCCCTAATTCTCGTTTTAATCAAACCGATGTGCCGTGTTTGTGCCGTGGCGGGTATTGTCTCGACCGAGGCGACGCACTTTTGTGTCTCGCGCCGCTGAATAGAGCCCTTTCAGCGGCTCGTAATCAGCCGTTACGCGCCTTTCAATTACACCCACGCTCGGCCGTTTAAACGCCGCTGTCCCAAGGCAGCTTCTTCGGACAGTTTTTCTATTAGAAATCGGTTCGTGCAGCCTTCCTCAATTTTTATCTGAGTCATGGGCGACTGGAACCCGTCCGATCGTTATTGTTCTTTTTCCGAATCGATGCGTTTCGTTGGCGAGCGAGTCGAATCAAGCACACAAGACGATTCGTTCGCCTTAAACCATTCTCCGTTTGTGTGAAGTGTGAACGACGAGTGTGGTTCGTCACGAGTAGACGATCTTATGCGTTTATGAGAGAAATAAGTAGATCAAATGCAAAACAGTGCAACCATTTGAAGAATCTCAACTCTTTACACTTGAAACTATTGTCACTCCAAAATCAAGACATTTCTTTTGACCTAGAACATATTCACTTTAATCAGGGACCATAATTATTACAACCAAACAGAAAAAAAGTCATGGAATAACAAGTATTTCATCATTCAAAATCGCATTGGTTACAAATAAGGATTATAAGTCATAACATTTGTCATAACAATTGCTCATAACATTTGTCAATGCGAGAAATTTATTTCGATCGCTTATAACAGTTACGGATGAAGGAAATTTGTAATAGTTATTATTAAATAGTACAACTTTCAAACGGTAGACAATCAATTATTTAATAAATTTTTTATTCATCAAATTAATTGCTACAATCTGAATTTAATGCAACAAACATGAGTTTTCCTAAATTTTCTCCTGACAAATTATTCCGCAAATTATCTAACGTTAATTTTAGAGCAGAAAAGGTTCGTTCAACGCTAACCTGAGTTGCGGGTTTTTATAAATACTATATTTCTATATTTCTGAAGTCTATATTTCTGATTTTCTCAGTTGAAAAAAATTTGAAAAATATTTTTTTCAGATCTTGTGTTGTTCTTATGGTTTGTTGATTCCTCTTGTTGTACGAAACCTTCTCCACTTTTTTTGCTCCACTCGAAAAAGAGTAGAGAAGTCAGTAATTAAATAAGCAACTGAAATGAATTTTCTCGTCAATAATTATTATGAACAAGTTAAAGAAATTCGATCATCCATAACTGTTATGAGCGATCGAAATGAACTTTTCTCATTGATAACTGTTACAAGCGATCGAAATGAACTTGGTTCATTGATAACTGCTTTGAACAATCGAAATAGTTTATCTTTATCGATAACAGTTATCGAGGAGGATCCAATTTTTTGCACACTAATAACTGTTATTTGTAACCAAAAAGTATAAAAGTCTAGTATAATTATTTTGTCCTTCGAATGTTTTTCTTTATATTTTGTGTAGTTTATCTTAAATCTCAATAATAATCAATTTTTAATTAATGATTTTTATCGGAAAAAATTTTAGAATAACTGTTATTTTTGGTCCCTGATTTTAATACTTTCTACATTTTGCACCGTGAAATTAAGTCTGTTTTCTCATGCCATTTTTAATAAAAACTCGAATAATGGTATAACAATTTTTAGTGGCACCTCGGAGTCGCCATTCCAGTGCAATGGGTTTAGTCTACGTAGTTCCCGTATTTTTAAATGAATACAGACTAGTTTCATTTGACATGTCTATTTTACGCGGTCTACTAATAACCAATTATTTCAGCAACGGAACTGTAAGCTTCTACGCCATTCATAAGAAATAATTCAATTAAATTGGTCCATAGATTTATGCATTATTGCTTGCAAATCAATTAGCGCAACAACAGTGCAAAGGATTAAGGGGGAGCTGTTTATGAATTTATTAGGAACAATGTGTCAAACCAATCCGTTTGAAATTATATTTCACCAAATTGTTAAAGTAACTGAGAACATTGTGTGAAAGAACCATAGAATCGAATCGTATGTTAGGCTATTTAGGCTTGCAGGTATACCATGTAGGACGCCCGTCCCGCCGGAAACATAAACGCACATTAATCATCGCCAGTTCTGGCGAGGATAGAAATGAAAGAGAGCGACTCGTCGCGACGTTGTCGAGATCATTACGGGAAATCCCGGGTCGCCTTTGAAACCGTGAACGAGTACAAGCTGCCGGATGACGACGATCTTTTCATGAACCCGCCCCCGTGGCGGAACGAATGGAAGACGATTAAATCCTCGGGCACGAGTCATCGCCATAACACCATCGAATCTGCTGCGATTTCATGGAAACTACCTCTTCCGAATAGCTCGAGCTCACCCTTCGATCGAATGAACAACCATATACCATGACCGTAATTTTAGCATATAAGTCGGTCCCAAGATACAGTGATTTCTCTGTATATGTCGCAAATACAAGAGAAAGAAAGGAAGACTGTGAACTAACAAGAAATAGAGTATGCAAATGATGCAGTTGTGCCTCGCGTATAGGCACTGTCGAACTGCAGTGCTTTCTACGCATTTCCACTTGATATTATCGATAACATTTAACACTAGAACTACCGAGCAATAAATGTGACTGACGTATATCGCTTTGTAACAGTGACAAGACTGTGCCCATTCAGACTTCATACAACTTTTATTGTAATATGTCCTTCAATGAAGAGGTTCATTAAGAAATTTAAAAAATCAGGAACCAGTCATTTTGACTGGTCCGGTATTTCTAGTGTTAATATAATAGAAAGATACAAAAATCTTTGTATGGAACTGTGCGCTTCACAGTTCTAGCGGCGCACAGTGGGCAAAAATGTCAATCTAGGCGGACAGATTTATTTCAGCATTATTTTAAGACTTAAAGTCATAATAAAATAGGTTATTGGATTCGGGTTAACATCAGCCACAACAATATGTATTAAAAAATACATAGTTACAATTAAAAAATTGAAGTGAACATAATTTTGTATAAAAACAAAAATGTTTTGTAATTTTTTTCTCTGGAAGTTTATAGACGACTGAATATCGATTAACTTTTGTTCGAAACATTTTTTCGTCAGTCTCACGTTCCGTGGTTTAGCCACTAGAAAACTTAAAAATCCTTTAGGAGACAAGGTTCAGAATTCAAATATTGAGAATCATAAAGTATTTATAAGATTATTATAACAACGAAAGTCACTTATACATATTTTGCTAACAATAACTTAAAAATATAAATTTGAAAAACTTATATATTAATAAATAAGTGTTTAATCCCAAATATAGTAATTTGAATTAATACAATAATGAAATATTACTAAATAATAAATTAATATGAATTTGAGAATTGTAAGTCATGAAATACGTACATACCTTCTACTTATTATTACCAAATGATTTTCTGAAACAAAAAATTGTCCCACGTTTACAGTTGCAAGCCGCTGCAGATAAATTTTCACTTAATAACTATAATGCTATAACTATAATGTTTACCGAATACGGTACTGTAAAAATTTTAATATACCTACTCATACCAAAAAAGTTATAACATTTTCATCATGAGCCTACATAAGAAATAGGATCTACTATTTTTACCTAACAGCGTAAGTGTCAAATACGAAATTGGAAATTCCGAATTTTTAAGAAATAACAGATAAATACCTGTCTTATAAGAATCTATACTAAATTTCAATAGGTAGGACTCACTAAGTAAGAAACATGGCATCTGAGCTTGAAACAAAATCGAGACGGGCTGATGCGCATTCTTACTAGACGAGAAACACTTAAAAATTTTTAATATTTACAAAACAAACGAAACTCAAGACTTTCCGATCTCTTATCAGGAACACATAAGCTTCTCAAGGATATCAATTCTAAGTTATTTCGTGAACCGAAAATTTTCGAATGAATTCCACCTATATTAAGGAAATAGACCACTGTGTGGCGTGGTGTTTCACGATTGTGCCCATGTGCACATAGAAAACTGAAATTTTATGCAACAGCACCCCCACTAATTTTAGCTACGAGCCGCCACTGTCAAAGAGTAATAGAAGAAGAAATAAAAAAGGAACGGAGAAAGGAAATATCAAGATGATGACATCTAAATAAAACGATTGTTATAAATATATGAACAAAGGGTTACCACAATATTTAGGAAAAAAAGGAAAAGGAGGAAGTCTTATGGCTAGAACAAGATAAGTAGACAAATACAATTTTCCGGTGGACCAATGGCCTCCGAACAACGCAACGGCTTTCGGAAATTCCCGAATCCGCTGCAAGGATATAGAGAAAGGACTCGACGAAAGTCGGAAGGAGACGAGAGACGAGACGCGAAAGAAAGAGATAATATGGAAGGAACGGTTGCCATGCGCGGACTGCTAATTCTTTTGTGCGGTTTTGCGCGGATGGCTCCGATGCCGTTTTCCCGGTTTCTGCCGGTCGTTGTTCTCGTTGCTGCTCGCCGATGCACGATTGCCGATGTCCGACGTCTCCCATTCACGGGGACAAAGTAACCGTGTAATCGAACCTCTCTCCGTCGAAGCTTCTTCCGATCCGTTATCTTCTTTCTCCCCCCTCCGAATCGGTTCCGTTTCTTTTTTCACTACAGGATACGCGGTTTCGCGTTCAGGGACCTTCCGAACAAGTTTCAATACCGATCCGTACGCTTCCTGCTCGATTTCATGGGTTCTACTTGCAGACAAATATCGATTCGGGATTTTGCACTGACCCAATGCATGAAATCTGTACTGATCGAGGGCCGTCGAAATAAATTTCAAACCAAATCCCAATGATTGCCTCGCCGTATAATGCCCTTCCGTTAGGAAACATTTCGAAAGCCTTCAAACATTGTTAAACATCTTCGAATATCTTGAAACGGTTACCCCAAACGCCGCACACAGATTGTCGAGAAAAAACGGAAACTTTAGAATCGTTTGGATGATTGCAGCTGAAGAGGAACGCCCGCAGCATCGACTACAGAAAAGAAATGGCGGCGATGCTCGCGTGCTGCTAAAATATACCGCACACACGGGGGTCGAAAAGCATTTATCCACTCGAATCCGACGAGTCGTGACTCCCGAGGCAACTCGTCGCGTCAAAATAAACATCTGCATCCTCGATCCTTCGAGGACCTCTTCAAAGCTCCTCGGCAACCTCCGTAAAGAGGTCCTGAAGGGTCAGCGCGCGCGCTGACAAATAGGCTGGTCCTCTTTCTCTCTCTTTCCTTTCCTCCATTTCCGGCGTGAAGCACGCGTGGAAAGTCAAACAAACGATCGATGGATGGTCGGTCCCCTTTGAGCTATCCCTGAGCCCCGTGATCCTGGAAAAAACCGTTCAATATTGACTCGCGTTTCGAAATCAAACAGGATTTCGGCATTTTCGAGAAACCGTTTCCTCTGTGCGCAAGTTGCTTGGAAATGGCACCAGGGAGAATTGGTCTTCGGGTGAATTCATGCTGGAAAGGACTCGACGAAGACAGCTATTCTCACAAAGAACTCGACAAGTTAATATTTGCATACAGCGCGAACACGAAAATCGTTCATCCCCGAGGAAGGTAGCATGGCGATTTCAGAAAATGGGGGCGCGACCCCGTAAAATTGAATACCTCGTCGGTAGAATTGTTCTTAATGGGGAGAGTCCGTTAATTGATCGTCGTTCAGCTCGAGTTTAGACGGTGTCGGTCCGAGCAGCGTGGCCACGGGTGGTCCTCGAAGGAGGTCCTTCTCTGAAAGCAGAAGGGTTGTTCTGGAGGGCCCCGGATTCGCAGCGTGACGTCAAAATAACCAAATGTCAACAGTGTTGGTAGTCAACGGGGTTCTTGATCGAATTACAGAGGAGAAACGGGGCTGGTGGTTCGATCGACGAGGTGGTATTCGGGGTGTGAGCTCTTTCTGTCAATTAAGAGCAGCTGCGAAGATTCTGGCAGCGTTGGCTAAAATTCGAAACACCGTCGCGACACGGGGATAAAAACGGTGTCCGGCGTTCGGGACATTATCCATTCAATCGCGAAAATATTCGCCGGACTCGACCGCGCCCATCGCACCGGACAAGCACCGGCAAATTTCGCCACCTCCCTAATTTCGTCGAACACTGCCGGACACTGACCCAGTGCTGGCACACGTTCACACCCCTTCTCGTTGGACATTCAAGTGGACATTCGCACGCGAAATTACACGTTCCCGTCAACGTCCGTCAACGCAATTGGCTTCCTCCCGGCTTCAAAAGAAGCGAATCTTCTTAACCCCATGTGCCACGATTTTCTTCACATTATCTGCAATCGGAACGTCTTTGTAAATCTCTAGGAAATAAGGAACGTGTCATTCGTATTCCTATATTTCCACTAATGGCTAGATATTGACGACAGAGAAGAAGAATTTTAATTCAATTTATACAGGGTGAACCACAAATCATAACCAGTAGAGATTACTCGGTTATTAGTACTCCTCCAACACCGAAAAATATGCGACAGAGAATTGTAGATGCGTGCTCAGCTATCATATTCGACTGCATTCGTCATTGCAGCTGACGGACACCATTTTGAACATCGCTTAAATTAAGGTATAAGTTACGTTATAATGCTTACCGAATTCGTCTTGAAATCATCTAACAGATAGGCGTAAGACAATTATAGGTGTATTTGCAAAAAATTGAAGGTGACCTTGATAAAAACATTTTCGATCGGACGGCTAATAATAGAGTAACCTCTACTGGTCACGATTCGTGGTTCACCCGGTATTACAATTAATTGATATTACAATTGATAATACAGAACAAGAGGTCAAGTATTTAGAATATTTCGAGTCACAGACGACATGTAAGAACACTAAATTAACCGATTCAATTGCATACAATTGCCGAAAAAATTGCACGCAAAATGAGCAATAAAATGAAAATTGAGCGTTGCGGGAACGCATCGTGGCGATTAGGCGCGAGCGCTATCGGAAGGCTCGACGATTCGACGAGCAGTGCGGAGCGGAGATTCGAATGGATGCTCGTAACTCGTTTTTAGCATTGTAATTTTAGAAACACCGGTCCTGGTCCCGATGTTCCGCGCCATTGAAAGAGAACTTCTCGGTAGAAGACGGCGATGTCGCGGAAAACGACGCTCGTTTCCCACAAGCGAACGGAGCTGCCGTTAATCGGTGAGCACCAGCAGACATCAGAGACGACTGGAAAGAGAAATAAACACCGCCGAGCCGTAACCGAAGCGACGGGCTTTTATTATCACCGTAAGCACGGCTTTATTACGGCGAAAAACTGCTTGGACGGGACACGAACACGCTTTGAAGGCCGCCGACGCGACGAGATGCGTCGTGACGCTGCTGCTCGGCTCCCACGAGTGCATCCTGTCGACACCAAACGTCTACGAAGATTCACTTTGCCAGACTCTTCACAACAACCACCGAAATGGTCGATAGGTAATACGGTACAGAACTAAACAGCAATACGTAAGACTTCGTATGATAGACTTTATGCATTTATGACAAAAATGAGTAGATTAAATTCAAAACCGGAAACAATATTCAAACAATTTGAAAATGCTCTCGAATTATTTCCGACGTAATAACATAGTTAAGAAGAATAAACTTAGAATACTGAAAGATCAAGTATTCCGTTGCGATACGAGTGGAAGAGATGGCCGTTCCTGCGAAGTTATCCATTCGAAAGGTGAACACGCTGGATAGGAAGCGGATCGCATAATCGCTCGAGAACCGGGCTCTGCGGCGAATATTCGGCCAGGAAAGTGGCCCCCGCGAAATTTAGCACCTAGAAGACAGTTACGAGGCGATCCGGAGCCGCGGCTCGCTAAACCGCTAATTTCACAGTCGTTTAAACGACGATAACTCATCGAGATTTACTACGCAGCTACGGGAACGCGTTTGACATCATATTCCATTAGAGAGGGGCATCGGGGTTCGCGATTTTACGAGGAAACCACGTTCCGCTGCTACGAGAAGTGAGCACAAACGAAATACAGTGATTTCTCTATATATCCACTACCGCGAATTATATCCACTACCGCGGGGTATACCCCGCTAGGGGATGCAAAGCTCGAGAGGCTTCGGACGTCGACGGGTGTAAACATAACATGGCTCGGGTATGTCTTCTGGACGATACACGACTCTGACAAGGCCCGTGTTGTTGACATACAGTGTGTCCCACGTAGGTTCCTATTGCCAATCTATCGAAATCGAGCATGAAAAATTGGACATTCAATGTAAAAAAAACAAAGGTGACCTCTACATTTTCTCCAAGCCTTCACTTGCAAGAGTATCATTTATACCATATTATGTAGTTTCTTAAACCCTACAACTTCTGTAAGTAACATTTTCTCGTATTGTTTGAAATGACCAAGATATTCAAGTGGACAGAGTTCGTGGGACACACTATATATCGAGAATTCACTATGTTCACACCGGAGCGCGAAAATGTACAGTATACGAGCTTCCGATTACACGGATTTTTCGTTTCACTTTTCGGAAGACGGACGTTGGTGAACCTATTGCTTACTTTTATTTCTCGAGCACGCTACGTTGGTTATCTATGGGTGACACTATTTTTTTAACAGGTTTAGAAATTAATTTTGCTGTCTCGTATTGGTGAAAATAAATTTCTGCTACGACTGAAGATGTCGAAAGGTTCAAGGAATATTCACCGTGATAAATTTGACCTATCTGGCATCCATTTATCAATTCGATAATGATTCATTTATTAATTTGGGGAATTACAATTCGGCAATTAACGAGTTAAACTGCACGTTTAAAAATCGCGATGAATTTCAATGCTGACAGACCGGAAGCGTGCTCGGATCCGCAGCGCGTTCCTAATTGCTCGACCAATTCGATTCGAGCGCGTAAGCAGTTCATGCTTCTTCCACCGATTAGAAGGAGAAAGCTAGAGAGAGGGAGAACGAGAGAAGGGACCAGCTGTAAAAGAAAATAAAAGAAACCGGTCAGCGGAAACGATGATCCAGTTACTCGCGTCGAATCGTTGACGACTCGTCCTTTCATCCCTTCGATCGCGTCTAAGTGGAATCCGTCTCGGGAACGATCGAAAATTCTCATTGATCCACGTAACGGAAGCGGAACCGACATTTGCATCGGCGTGGAATCCTGCCACTGGGTCCCCCTCCGTAAAAATCCGACGAGGGAAGTCGCTGGAACAGGTCGAGAAGTTTATTTTAGTTTTCCCGAAATGCGCAAACCGTCGGCGGCAGTCGGATCCGTCAGAGCTGTCGTTCGAGGAGCCGACAGCCGACACAATGAGTCCTTTCGTATCCTCTTACGCATGCGAATTACACGGATCAGGGACCGTCAATGTCCATCGATCATATTCGTGCCCGGAGAACTCCCTTATTTCTTTCGGGATTTTTGTTGTCCTTCGTCCGTCGACTTCTCGCGATTTTTCACCTGTCGATCGAGCTACTCCGATCGAGATGTATCGAAAAACTGTTTCACCTTCCGATGACAGATTGCCGTATTTTCATAACCACAGAATTGTGCTAGTCCTCGTGATCATTCATGATTGTTTGACCGTTTCTTATTCAAGAGGTGAGGCCATTTTACGGCTCGAAAAACAAATTTTAAGAATTTTTTACGAGTTTGCAACGAATAGAATGAAAAATCTACTTCCAGATCTTTGTTATTCAGACCTTGTTCACAGCTCGCGCAGCGTTGAAAATATTAGATGTATTTTATGAATTATATTATACACAAAGAAGAATCTACAAAATGACCCAGTTTCGCAACTCGATATTCCCACAGGGGAAGTAGTTTGACAGACGCTCCTCGGAAGCGATCTCGTGTCGGGAAGTCGAACCTTCTCCAATTTGCAGTGGCTCGTACAGAAGGAGAAGTCATCCCGTCGGACGGGAGCAATTTTTCTTTCAGTATGTCGTCCACTGTCCAGTACACAAAGTCGCCCGACGAAGGTACCTGTTCCCAGAGGAGCATCTCGACAATCTCGCAAGAAAAATTCCGATTCGTTTGGTCATCGAGCGAGAGACGAGCACTGTTCGCGTCGTCCGAGTGAAAAGAGACGAGGCTGCGAGCAATGGCGTGACGGGAAGTCGTTTCGTCAATGGCCACCGTGTATAGGCAGCTCCAACAATGAACAACAGCCGAGCTCCAAGGGAGCAGAACCCCCTTCGAACCCTGTACGAACGTTCTCGAGGTGTAAATGCCACGAAATGGCATTAAAGGCACCTCTCTACCTGTCCCGTACACTTTCCAGTCCACTCTCTCTCGCTCTCTCTCTCTCTCTCTTGCTTCTCCTCTATGACTCTCTATGTCTCGTACTCTATCTCGTCCTCGCTCTCTCTGTTGCTCTTTTTTCTCTTTTCGCAAGATTGAAACGTAACGTTGACGCATCGAGGTCCATTCATCGGGACGAGAAGACTTCGGGGCACGGTAGCGTCTTTCCAAGAACTTCTTCCTTTCACGGCAACCTCTCTCTTTCCTGTTCATTCATACTTCCCGGGCTCATTCTTCGCGTGCTTCTCCTTCTCTTTTTCGGCCGCCGCCACCCGGGGCTGATGATCATCGACGTGAATCGAGAGCGAACGACTTCTCGGATCGATGTTCCCTGATCGACACCCTCGGGACTTCGCAAATATTCCCGTCTCACGTTTCGCCGTCTTCAGTATTTTATCCTTGGAAGCTTCTTCGATTTATCATCGAAAGCACCAAGTCTTTCCGAACTTCCGTGAAACTGTGAAGATCGAGTCGAAACGCCACTGATGATCGTTGACAGTGATGTCCTCTCGTGTTTACTCGATACCGCTCAAAAGAAGGTAAGATAATTGTCCCAGTATCCGGACTCTTAAGGAATAGCGGTACGGTATTTCTTTATTTAACGCGTAAAACCACCATAAAATTCAACCAGTTTTTTTTTAAAT
Source organism: Halictus ligatus (assembly GCA_028454255.1). NCBI lineage: Eukaryota > Metazoa > Arthropoda > Insecta > Hymenoptera > Halictidae > Halictus > Halictus ligatus. The sequence continues at coordinate 2,920,659 of CM052134.1, forward strand.
TTGGAAGCTAATACAATGTGATTACTGGATGTTAGGACAGTCAAACATTTAAATCATGTTAGGCGTATTTATTTTAACGATTATACGAAAATGTACAATGTCCCAGTTAGCGGACAACGTAAGAGTACATGTCTACGTACCTGTACTACCTTGTCCCATTAACCGAACACACAATATGTACGACATTAACTGTTATCTCTTCCGATACAGTTTCAAAAGTTTGTTTTAATTGATCCTGTGTAAATTTTTGTTTTTTCGTTTCTGCTATGCTTAATTTATAAAAGAAAAAAAGATAAAGTTTTAGTAGCGAGATTTTTTATTAGAAGCTTAAGAAATTCTTCAAGATTTGTTATAGATATGACATACGTTTCAAAATAATAATTTTTAACTAATAAGTTTTAATTTTGTATAATGATTATTTAAATTTATATTAATGAGTGTTTCTACTTATACTACTACTTTATATTTTTAATTATATTAACAAGTAAGGTAAAAAATAAATTAATGATTTATGTTACTGTCCGGATACCGGGATATGGTCAGCCATTGGAACGATTACCTTACAGTGAATTCCCGCTATAAGTCAGTTGCGCGGTTCTGACGTGAAACATTTGGACGAAATCTGAAGTTCTCGCTGAACGTTGCATTTGAAATGCACTGTGCACGCTGGAAACGCAAATACTCTATGTCATAGGTTTATAACATAGAGACGGATAGTGATAAGAACGCTGAGAAAATGTCTTTATCTGATACGATGTTGCACATAGAAACGGACAGCGAAGCTCGATATATCGTGTACCACGCGATGGTGTGGGCAGTTCCAATGCCATTCAACCGCGAAGCTTGCACTGACTTACAACGAGAATTCACTGTACTAACGCAAAAATCATTTAAAAAATTGGGAAATACCGTTGCATTATTTTTCCAAGTCAACAAAATTATTATGAAACGTCGTGAAATTAATACAGACGATTTTTCACAAAAATCCGCAGTCTAATCATAAGGAGAAACACCAGCTGCGAATCGTACAATAATCTTTCCACTCGATGTTTCTTTGAGCAATCTGATCTAGCGGGAAGAAGAATAATAGAGCAATTAGCGACAACTATATTAGATAACAAACCACGAATCAGCGGGAGTCATTAGCTCGATCAACGGATCTATGATCGTGAACTGATCCAGCATCGATTTCAGGAGTCGCGTAGCTACCTGCCCGGGCGTTAGATCGCGTTAGGTTGCGTTTGGTGTAAACAGGACCCTCCCACGCGATCTAGATCTCATAATACGCTGATGTATCACACTCACACACATGTGAAAAACCCTGGCCACGCATGTACCGTCCGGATTAGCTTCGTTTCGGGGGGCCGTTCACCTTTGATCCTGCAGGATCGTTCTCGCGAAGGAGAGACGTCTAAGGAGCAGGAAAGACGAGAAAGGAAACCACGGAGAAGCCATTCAGACCCGGCTAATCCTGTGATTCCGTGTACCCGGGGCTCCGATTCGGGGCCATTCTGTTTTCCTCCTCTTCCTTCCCCTATATCGCCCATTCAACAAACAAAGGTAGGATCTCTTTCAAGGAATCTGTAACGCTATCCTGTTTACCGACTGGATCCTCTTGATCTATGGCGTCGGACGGAATCTCTTTATGTCCCTCCCAATTGATTTGTATTAGGCTGCCGAATGCGAAGCGCACGGTTCCTTCGAACCTGACACGTTTTCTTGCTCAATCATCCAACGAAATTCGAATATAGACATTGCAGTTAAGTGGAACGAATAACACTGATTTTGGATCTTTAATGGTGGATCTTATGCGAGAGACGACGCTTCCAAGTCTGCTGCAGGAAGCAGGAACTACTTGCGAATTTCTCTCTTTCCTTAAGGGGGGTGGGGGGATCTTGTGTAATAAAATTTTTGAGCAGTTTCTTTTTTTGTTGTTTAAATCGATATGAAATTTCCTCAGGAATACAATAAAAAGTAAGAAAGTGATCAGAGATGTTTTTGTACGTTATTTTCAAAATAAAGTGAACGGTTGTATTGGGCGGAGCGGCTCAGGTAGTCGCTAAAAAACCGGCTGAAATACAACTTTTTGGGGAAGAAGAAGATCTGTTCTACGGCAGTAAGTTAAAATTAATTAAGATTTTTTCACGATGTAAAAACACGTAGTGTGTTTTTCACGTTACTCAAACTTTAACCGCATTTTTCTCGAAACGAAAATTTTTGCACGTGGTGCACCGTAGCTCAAAAACTGATTACTCGATCTTTATGAAACTTGGTGTATATACTCTCTAAATAATTAGCCACAATAGGACGAGCTCCAATTTTTTAATTTTTTATTTAAATCAGTGTTATTAACAGAAAATTATAAAAGAAACTTCGCCATTTTAGCAATTTTGCACATTTTAATAAAAGCAGAATATCATGTTGTGCGTATTTGCGTAAACTAATAATTCCATTTTAATTTTTTAATTAAAATGGAATTATTAGTTTACGCAAATACGCAGAACATGACTGTTGTACGCACGGCGTATTTCCAGAATGCTATTTTCAAATTTATAAAAAATACTTTTGTTTACATTATAACGTTAGTAAATGATACCTCAAAATTTAAATTATCTACGCATTACATTTTTCAAAACAAATTCTAGAGAAAACTGACCATTTACACAAAGTTTCCCCTTAATCCCTTCGAAGACATATATGTTTAGTTACACATCTTTAATTTTCCATTTCTGTTTCGTTCGATAGTTGACTCTGATTGTTTGGAATTTTTGAGCCCGCTGGGCAGGCAAAAAAATGTTCAGTTGTCCAACGAGGTACAATGAGGAGATCGATTCGAAACAGTTACGAACATCGTTCTCGGAGATGGGACTCAATTTTAGGTCGATTAAGGTGCGAAACGAGTGAGAACGGGGCAACGGAGAAAGGAGGAAATAGTAAGGCTTTCATTCCGGTGAAAAATGAAAGAGGCGCGAGACCGTTCACGAACATTAAGACAAATTTTACTGGTCGATGCCCACGAACCATGGATCCTCGCGAGCGTGTGCTGCAAGCGGTGCAACAACCGTTCGCCGAGAGACAGAGAGGAACAGGGAGAAAGAGGGAGACTGTGTGTGTGAGAGAGAGAGAGAAAGAGAGAGAGAGAGAGAAAGAGAGAGAAAGGGAGAAAGAGAGCAGGTAACTCTTTCGATCCGGGAACAAAGGCACCCCTGATCTTTCTAGGCCGTCGCGCAGCAGGCCACCACGTTTACTCCCTTTTATTTTGATTTATTCGACGTTAACTCGCTTTGACGGCCGAACGGGGCCCGTTGCGCCTCTGAATGCCCTGAATGCCCTGAATGACGGCCCAGGAGACTCGAAATGAATCGGAAACAGTGATAAAGAACCATTAGGCCGACTACGTTGCTCCGGAAGTGTTGGCAGCTTCCTTTACCAACGTAATCAAACGTTTATTGGATTTTATCCCGTCCAACAAGCACTTATAGCGGACCACTTTTTTACAGAAATCGTTTAACGTAAACGCTGTTGCAATTATTACACATTAGTTTTCAGACAATAGTTAATTGCCGTCGAAAGACATTTCTACGTATATAGACCGTTCCATTTGAAGCGAATCACTCGAATATCTCTGAAATTATCAACGACATCGAAAAATGTTTCAAAATTGAAATATCTCCTAAAGTAATGGTTTTTCGATATATAAAGTTGCATTAATTGATGTATTAAAAACTGCACGGTCCTATTAAAAAAAAAATGGTAGTAACCTTCCTCTTGGCCCTCGCTCCTCCCCCTACAAAAAACCATTGGCATAGGTTTATGCCCCCCTCGAAACCACATAACTTTTGTTTGAAACGTTTCTGGATATCACTGTTACCTTCAGAGATATTCGAATGGTTCACTTCAAATGGAACACCCTGTACATGTCGAGACGATCGATAAAAAAAAACAGTTTGACAACGTAAACGAAAGTTTGCGCATCTAAAAATCGAGTATAATCGGTAATGCGATCGAGGTGGAGCAAAACGGGGACGATAAATCGATTTCCAAGGGATGACGTGGTCGGGGGCGCGTTTTTTCCCGATAAAGATGGAAATTCGCCACCCTATGGGAGCAGAAGGGGTAACACATGTCGAAACGCGATCAGTTAAGATAGGATGGGGTTGGATCCGGCCGGTTTTTACCCCAAAAACCTCTGTCCGGGGTCGTAAATCAAGGGGCGTGAAATCAATTACCACTTATATCGTGATCCGTGACTCCGAACGGTGAACCTGTCGTCGGACCGCGTCGTTTTCTGCGAGCAGGGAGACACGACTTTTTAGCAGAAAAAAAATCTCGAGAAAATTAAGTCGTACGCGCGGCTCACGAAACGATTCTGCAACCCCTCGCGTCAAAGCGTCGTGACCATGCTCGAGAAGCAGCTGTGGACGCCAGGTTCGAAAAACTGCGGGGCGTTTCGCGCCAAGTAACGAGGCGAGGGTGCTTTCCCATTGGCAGATCGACTGAAACGGCAAAACAATTACAGTGGGACCTCGGTGGTTGCGAAAATTATTTATGTGGCACTTTCTTACGAAAGTAGTAGCCTTTAGCTCTTAATGTGCAAGTTGTTTTGATAAAGAAGTCCCACACAACTCAAACCGTAATGCAGAAGGACTAATAGCACACGGAGCAAAGCCATATTTATACATTCTTAAGACTACTTTATATTTCCCCCTCTTTCACCCTAATATCCAATAGAAATTCTTAAAAATATTCGTTTCTGCTTCAAAAGCTGTAAATGATCGTGGTAAAACTGCAGTGTCCGGCATTTGCCACTAGCTCTTTTCAGAATAATTAATAATTTCCGACGATAATCAAGGTAAACATACGATAATCACATTATTTTTACTTTTCCTGATTGTTTAGTTTCAGATTCGTTTTTACAAATATGGAGGTCAATCCGATGAATGTTATAAACATATTGATGGAAACATATAGTCTCAACAACAACAACGCAACAATAACAAGGGAACATCCACGAATGGGAAGGAAATTGAACTAGCATACAATATTATAGACCTCATTGATAGGTACAGAGAAGCAAGGTACATGGATTTGGAAACGCAACAAGAATTAATATTCGGCGACCTAACGGATGAACCGACTTCTCTTAATGTTCCCGAAGAAGAAGAAGACTTGGAACAAGAAGAACCCAAAATAAAATCAGCTCTTTTCAGAGCTACCATATGCAACGAGGACAACTCCAGTTTCAATTATCTTACGGATCCACAGTTTAAAAAGGTTCCAGATTTATTTTGACCGAAGGCCCAATGATCGCTGAAATTCGCAGGCGAATTGGCTATAACCGCGTCACGCTACTACTTGCGCCACCTTCTTTAGCTAATAATAAAACAATTAACGACATATAATCCAGTGGTATTGTTTAAACTACTATACACGTTTATACTAAATGCTTATACTTTTACAAAACAAGCCAGAATGCCTTCTTCCGCACGCCAGGTGCAAGACTATCTTTCATTATGCATAATTATTGTTAAATGACAAAAAGAGAAAAAATCCTAAAACACGTATCCCCTATTTTGGATCAAAGATCACACACCCGAGCTTACATAAAAATAAACTAACAATAAATAAGAGAAACTGCGAAAACAATTAAATTTTTAATATATTGTTTAAACAAAAAATTTTTGTCAAAATTTTCTTACACGGCTACATTATACAACGCACGATTTAAAAAAATTTAATTTTTTCGACCTCTGGTTTCCGAAATATAGCAAAAAATGTGGTTTTGACCCCCAACTTTGAGGGCTATCTATAACCAACTATATCTCACTGAAGTTTCATCAAAATCGGCTTGTATGAAATGAATATGTTCCCTTGTGAGAAATCCCCCACTTCTACTATGTCGCTATATTAATCGCACGAAATGCCATTGGAGCGATTCGCGTGCAAGTATCGAGGCTGCAACTACCGAGGTTCTGCTGTACTCATCAACCCTGGATCGATCGGCACTCCTTCGTTTGTATCGGAGGATTGCTTCGTTCCCGATTTTGCTATGAAAAAGGACGAGGACTACTTTCTTACAAGTTCGTAGGTAGGTGAGCTGAACAGATAAATCAGTAAGAGGGTTGATTCGCTCGAGAGGGCTCAACGGAGATACAGATAAGATAGAACCTGTACAACGGAAGCCTACGGAATCGCGACAGGATCGTCCTCTCGAAACGTCGAGGTATCCGTCGATTTTATCTACCGTCAAACGCAACGGATACTCTCTTCTTCTTCTTCTTGTTTCCGTGTTCTTCCGGGGACTAGAGCCCGAAACAGATCCTGGCAAAAAGAAAGGACGTCGAGCAAGGAATCGAACCGTGGCGTCTCGGTATAATGGACGATCGATTTCTACTGATTTCTTGCACCGTGAAACACGGGTCTTCTCGCTGTTCCGTGCTCGCTCTCTCGAAACACAAAGCAGCGATCCGTTTTTCTAGAATTTCGGCAGTCCTTTGCCAACAGTCCTCTCCCACACAGAACCCTCTTAATTACGGTTTTTTCGTTAAATGTCCTGTTCCATCCTTAGAAAACGAACTGGGCTATCGAATCGCTGACGAACATCATTTTGAAACGAGAATTAATGATTAATTAATTTT